>VYZT01055606.1:0-13810 GCA_013400735.1 Pomatostomus ruficeps | reverse complement strand
AAAAGAAAGAAAGAAAGAAAGAAAGAAAGAAAGAAAGAAAGAAAGAAAGAAAGAAAGAAAGAAAGAAAGAAAGAAAGAAAGAAAGAAAGAAAGAAAGAAAAAGAAAGAAAGAAAGAAAGAAAAAATGAAAGAAAGGAAGAAAGCTATTCTGCCATTCAGGAGGTTTTTGCTAAATAATGATATTTTGATGAGAAATGGTGGTTTTGATCATTTATGAAGGCGCCAATAAATATCTGTGAGTGGTGTCAGCAGGTTTGGGGTTGGAGGAGAGCTGATCACCCGCGCTGTGGTCCTGGGGCAGCTCTGGGTGATCTCACATTTTCTTCTCGGTGACACCGACTTTGGCTTTTTCCCTGTTCCACAAACAATCCCCGCGAGGCCAGCGTGTTTTTCCAGCGGCCTGAGCGATTCCGCTGCCCTGGGAGGGCTGCAGGAGCACAAAAACATTTCCCAGCTGCGCCTGGCTGCCCCCAGAGCCATTGTCCCCAGCTGCCAGCACGTGGCATGATGTCACCGGGCCCTGGTGGCACCCCAGGGACGATGCCAGGCACCCCGAGCCTGGGCGGCACCTCCTGCTCCCCTCCCGCCGTGGCTGGATTCAACTAAACTCATTTTCGTTTTTAATGGCTCGTTTAAAGTTTAATTTTTGGGGTTGGTTAAAGGCTTCGAGCCCAAATCTCTCAGTTTTGGGGTGTAAATCAGGGCTGGGCCCCATTTTCCCAAGGGCTGGGTTCCATTTTCCAGCAGTTGTTTGAGAAAGTCCCGTTGGTGGGAATTTTGGATATGGAAAACCTCTTTGCTTTGGTGACCAAATATGAGAAAAATGCTCAGAAAATGCACAGAAAATGTTCAGAAAATGCTCAGAAAATGTTCAGAAAATGCCCAGAAAATGCTCAGGAAATACTCAGGAAATATTAAAAAAATTCCCGGAAAATGCCCAGAAAATGCTCAGAAAACACTCAAAAAATGTCCAGAAAATGCTCAGAAAATGCCCAGAAAATGCTCAAAAAATGTCCAGAAAATGCTCAGGAAATGCTCAGAAAATGCTCAGAAAATGCTCAGAAAATGCCCAGAAAATGCTCAGAAACTGCTCAGAAAATGCCCAGAAAATACTGATAAACTGCCCAGAAAATGATCAGAAAATGCCCAGAAAATGCTCAGAAAATGCCCAGAAAATTTTCAGAAAATTCTCAGAAAATCAGAAAGTTTTAACAATCCATTAAACACCCTGAAAAAGCACATTTTCAAACCTATCATTTAAAAAATGAGGACTTACCTAATTTCCTCCTAAAACTATTGCATGTGTTTAATTAAGTATAGAGAAAAAAATCCAATTTTTGTTGTTTTCTCCTATTAATTCAGATTTTGGATCCTCCTTGAAAGAGCCTCACCCTGTGTCTCTTCCAGCTCTTGTTTGCAGGTGGTTTTTCCTGCTGGTTTTCCGCTCCTGACTCTGTGTTTCTGATCATTTTCAGATGTTTAAAGGATTTGAAAAGCTCAAGGATGTCCAGTACGTCTACACCCCCTTTGACTCGTCGCTCTGTGGAGTGAAATTAGAAGCCAACAACAAAAAACAGTATCTGCTAACAGGTAAAATGGAATTTAATGTGCTTGGAAATCCAGGAGGGGCTGCTTGCAGAGAATTTGCTCAAATGTGCTCAAAAGGAATGAATTTATTTATGAATCCAAACACACAAATTGTGTTCAGCTGCGGTTACATGAGAATTCTGGATAAGGAAAACCACTCTGCTTTAGTGACTGAATATGAGAAAAATGCTCAGGAAATGCTCAGAAAATGCTCAGAAAATGCCCAGAAAATGCTCAGGAAATGCTCAGAAAATGCTCAGAAAATGCCCAGAAAATGCTCAGGAAATGCTCAGAAAATGCTCAGAAAATGCCCAGAAAATGCTCAGGAAATGCTCAGAAAATGCTCAGAAAATGCCCAGAAAATGCTCAGGAAATGCTCAGAAAATGCTCAGAAAATGCCCAGAAAATGCTCAGGAAATG
The DNA here is from genome assembly GCA_013400735.1 of Pomatostomus ruficeps. NCBI lineage: Eukaryota > Metazoa > Chordata > Aves > Passeriformes > Timaliidae > Pomatostomus > Pomatostomus ruficeps. The sequence goes on along the minus strand of VYZT01055606.1, from coordinate 11,803 downwards.
CTCAGAAAATGCTCAGAAAATGCCCAGAAAATGCTCAGGAAATGTCCAGAAAATGCCCAGAAAATGTCTNCAGAAAATGCTCAGGAAATGCTCAGGAAATGTCCAGGAAATGCTCAGAAAATGCCAAAAAAATACCCAGAAAATGCCCAGAAAATGTCCAAAAAATGCCCAGAAAATGCCCAGAAAATGCCCAGAAAATGCTCAGAAAATTCTCAGAAAATGCCCAGAAAATGCCCAGAAAATGGGCATTTTACACGTTTTCCATCCTTTATCCAACAACCTCAGAGCAGTTCTGAAGGAAGTGAAGGTCAGGGATGATATAATTAATAAATAGAAGGATTTTTGATTCGGTATTACCATTATTATTTAATTAAAAACAGCAGTACTGATTTCCCCAGGGATGCAAACAAGGCATGAGGAGACAACACATTCCTGGGTGTCTGCAGATCTGGGGTTCCAAGGAAATACAGATTTTTCTGGAAAATCCTAAAATCCAGTTTAACGATACCACTGGCAGATTAACAAGACCGTTTGAAAAATATCCTCCCTCAACCTTTTATATCTACGCAGAACGCAATCAGAAGAATATTCTCTGTGTTATAAAATCCTGGTGGGAGACAAATTTGGGAGGAAATTCCCAAAAATTCTCCTCTAAAAAGCAGAATTTCAGCCACTCCCCCCAGCCAAGGTTCGAAAGGAATCAGGACATACAATTAAATTAATTTTTAAAAAAGTTTGAAGAATGACTGATTTGGTGGGATTACTTAAAAACCTGAGGTATTTCACTTCTAATTTTTAGAAGAATATTTAATTTTCTTGCTTTTTGCTTTCTCCACGCCGCAGGGCAGATTTTAAGTGACGGCAAAGTGCTCATCCACCTGTGCAACTACATCGAGCCCTGGGATGATTTATCCCTGTCCCAAAAGAAGAGCCTGAACCAGCGGTACCAGATGGGCTGCGGCTGCAAGGTGAGCACAGCAGAGCCAGACCCATTCCCTGTGTTCCCTTTTCCCAACCTGGAAGTGAAATTTGGGGCAGTTTTGGCCCAGGAGGGGATATCCAAGTGGATTTTATTTGGAGCCTCCAGGGGCAGGGATGGCAGAGCGCCCACACCAGCCCAGCCCCACAGGGGCACGCACAATTGGATCAGTTGGGGAAATCAGCAGAATTGACCAAAAAGCCCCAATGAGGAGCACAAGGGGGGATGCAAGTCCCCCCCAGGCCCAGCCCCTTCTCTGGAGCCCCCTCGGTGCTGGCCGGGCTTTGGGGATGAAAATGTCTCGCAGCCCTTGGCAGCCGGGGAGAGCCCAGAGAGCTCAGGGGGCCTGGGATCTGTTTTGTCTTCCTGCCCGGGGAAAGGGCCTGGAAAACTGCTGGGAAAACTGCTGGGAAAACCAGCCCCGAGCGCAACAATGAGCCACAGAGCTCCACATGGATATGTAGGGAATATATAAGGGGGAAAAAAAAAGGCAAAAACCAAATGGGCATCACAGAAATGCCGGGCTGCACTGCCCTCCTGGGAGCTGCGCCCTCAGCTTTCCTAGGGAAAAAATGAGAGGTTTTCTATCCCTGAGCCCTGAATCCTGCAGGGATCACCTGGCCAGTGGATAAAATAATTATTTTAGGTCTGTTCTTCCCCATTTTCCCTGGGAGCACTCAGGCAGGGTAAGCTCCAGCAGGAGGACACTGGATGAAACAATGAATTTAGGTTTGTTCTTCCCAGTTTTCCCTGGGAGTGTTCAGGCAGGGGAAGCTCCAGCAGGAGGACACAGTGGATGAAATAATTATTTTAAGTCTGTTCTTCCTGATTTTCCCTGGGAGCGTTCAGGCAGGGGAAGCTCCAGCAGGAGCACCCAGGCTCCCAGTGGATGAAACAATGAATTTAGGTTTGTTCTTCCCCATTTTCCCTGGGAGTGTTCAGGCAGGGGAAGCTCCAGGAGGAGGACACAGTGGATGAAATAATTATTTTAAGTCTGTTCTTCCCAGTTTTCCCTGGGAGTGTTCAGGCTGGGGAAGCTCCAGCAGGAGGACACTGGATGAAACAATGATTTTAGGTTTGTTCTTCCCCATTTTCCCTGGGAGCGTTCAGGCTGGGGAAGCTCCAGCAGGAGCACCCAGGCTCCCAGTGGATGAAACAATGATTTTTGGTCCGTTCTTCCCCATTTTCCCTGGGAGCGTTCAGGCAGGGGAAGCTCCAGGAGGAGCACACGGTGGATGAAACAATGATCTTAGGTTTGTTCTTCCCTATTTTCCCTGGGAGCGCTCAGGCAGGGTAAGCTCCAGCAGGAGGACACAGTAGATGAAACAATGAATTTAGGTTTCTTCTTCCCCATTTTCCCTGGAAGTGTTCAGGCAGGGGAAGCTCCAGCAGGAGGACACAGTGGATGAAATAATTATTTTCAGTCTGTTCTTCCCCATTTTCCCTGGGAGCACAGGGTAAGCTCCAGAAGGAGGTCACAAGTGTGTGCCCTGCTCCTGGAGGGAACGGGAATTTGGGGAGAATTCTGCTGAAATCTCCTTGAGTTTTACTGAAGACAGAAAGGCCAAAATTAACCATCATCACCCTTCCCGCCGTTTATTCGCGTTTTTGGGAATAAATCGCGGTCGCGGGGTGCTGACGGAGCTCTCCCCGCAGATCACCACGTGCTACACGGTGCCCTGCTCCATCACGGCGCCCAACGAGTGCCTGTGGACGGACTGGCTGATCGAGAGGAGGCTCTACGGGCACCAAGCCAAGCACTACGCCTGCATCAAGAGGAGCGACGGCACCTGCAGCTGGTACCGGGGGGGGCCTCCCCCTGAGAAGGAATTCATCGACATCGGCGAGCCCTAAATCCTCAAAAATCCCAACCTGGGAGGCTCATTCCGCGCTCCCAGCTCGGAACTGCCGGGATCTGCTGTCTCTGTCGCTTAAAAACCACCCAGCTCCTGTTGTCCCATCAAGCCCGAGCCTGCGGGGTGACACCGGGGCAGGATGAGGGACAAACTCTGCCCTGCCTGGCACAGAGGGCTGGCAGTGCCCCCCTAAATTCCTTTTTTACCAAAATGAATGTACAACAGAATTGCCAGAATTTTCCCCCCCCATTTGATAACCTGCAGATTAAGAGCTCCCCAACTTTTATCCCAAATTTTTCCGATGAACTGCAGAATGTTTTATAGAACTCTTTTTTTTTTTTTGGTTTTTTTTCTGTATGAAAGAATTATTGTACAGTGTATATGTAAAGTATTATAACAACGTGCTATTAAAAAAAAAAAGAAAAAAAATTCACAAATATTTCCTTATCTGCTGAACACTTCTGTGATTAAAGCAATCTGCGCTCCACGTTTTGTATTTTCTTTATGTCACAGCTTTACCCCCAGGGTTTCATTTCCAGTGATAAATAAATTAAAAAACAGCTTTGATGATCAAATCCCCCTCCCAGGTCAGCATTCCCATGGAATAACCACGCCTGGCTGAAGGAAAAGCTGGATGTTTCAGGCTTCAGCATTCCAGGGAATAAATTCCACAAATGATGACCAAAACTGCTCAGAATTACAAAAACCCCATAAATACATAAAACCTCCCTAAATATGACCAGCTCATTGCACCCCAGCACTACAAAAACCTTAGAAATATGTGAAAATAAGTGAAATAAATAGTGCGAACCTCACACTGCACGCGATCTCAGATACTTGACCCTATTCCATTTATTTATTTAATTTATTCATCTATTTAATTGGTTTTTATTCACGAATACCCATCATACTCTGTCAGTGAATTTGGCTGCCCAGAGCAGGGTTAAAACGCAATTTGCCTTTTACTTTTTTAATGTCTTAATTCCCGAATTGATGACTGGAGTTAGTAACTCATCCCACACCTGTATTAAAGTTCACCAAATAATTCAATTCAAAATATTCAAAATAAATAGTTAAAAAATTAATTCCCCTGGTGAAACCGGGGGAATTAATGTCTGTCCACTTTGATTTCTGGCTGAGCGTAACTCTGCCCAAACTCCCCACGGCGGATGCTACAAAGATTATTTTTTTCTCCTTTTATCAATAAACGAGGCACGAAAAGCTTTACAAATCCCCTCCCAGAATGAGATTTTATTTTCCCTGAGGAAGATTCTGTTGACTGCAGCGTGGAATAACCTTGTGAAAAAATAACCTTCTGAAAATGTTCCTATCTGAAAAAATAACCTTCTGAAAATGTCGTTTTCCTATCAAGATTTTTCCTGTAGTGGCATCGATATTTTATCAATATTATCAACAGCAGATTATTTTTACAGCTTTTTTTAAATTTTTTACTTCTTGAAATTGTGTGTGTGTGTTACGTGAGAGGCTAGAGCAGAAGTAAAACCTGGACAATTTGAATTTCACTTGAAAATGACTCACAAAACTTTTGATAAGAGTAGGGAAAAGAAGAGAGAGGAGAGATTGTACAGGTGAACAGGAAGAAAAACACCACCTGGAATATTGCCAGGGTTTCCTCAGCGTTCCGATGAAGTTTAATTAAATTATTCAATAATTACTATGAAAAAGCTGTGGTGGTTTTGCCGCAGCAGAGAAGAGAAGAGGTGGGAACACAGTGGAATAAAGGAATAAATTTCATGGACATGACTCAGCCAGCAAGGAGTTCAAAAGCCTCCCAGCATTTTCTGTAATCGTTCTGCGTTTCATTAAAGCAGCTCCATTTCCACACCAAAAAATGGCATCTTTGTTTATTCACATTTTTTGCCCCAAACTTCAGCGCAGATATCAGCAGAGGATGCGAGCAGCACCTCTGGCTCGCTCAGCTCACCCTCAATCCCCAGGATTTGGGGTTTTCCCCTCTCCCCACGTCCCCCCTGAGCTGGTTTGCACCGGAGCAGGGGGACAGCTCCAGGTTCCCGTTTGGAGAATCCAAAGGGAAGGAGCAGAAGGGAGAGAAACTCCAAAAAAAATTATTTTCAACCGCAATTCTGCATCAACAAATCAGCTGTGATGAGGTGCTGAAAACCCCGGACAAAAGAACCCGCTGGGGTTTCAGAGGACTCTGATTTCCAGAGGCAGAAACTCAAACAAAATTGATCTTGTACCGCAGTGCCTGACAACTTCCCCAGCCACAAAACTCCAAATATTCTCTCCAGGAGGAATAAACCCAAACAAATAAACGAGTGTCATCACCGGCGGTTATTGCAGCAGCGCTGAGTGACGGAGCAATACCCAAACCAGTTCGTTGTCTCTAAATTAACACTCATTACCAGGGAAACATGCACAGAAAAATTACTTGGCTGCGGAGAACAACATTCAGAAGTTCAAATCAAAAAGAAATAAGTTATTAGTTCAGGCTTTAACGAGCAGTTAAATTCAAGAAATTCAAATTCGAGAGGATTAATGGCAGGAAAACCACTTGCAGTTGCTGTAATCCTCAGAAAAATAAGCCATAAAAACTTTTAAGTCTGACACAGGAGTCTTGCCCTAAAATTACATGGTTTTTGATTTTATCTACTGCAATTTAGCAATGCACCCAAAAAACCTGCTTTTTCCATAAAATCAGACAGTCTCAAGCTGGAGGGATCCCAGCAGGGTCGTTGTGTGGCACTCCCTGCCCCTCACTCCTGCCCAAAACCGAAACAACCCCTAAACCATCCCCTAAAACCATCACCAGGCGCTCCCTGCACTCTGACAGGATCACCTGGGCTGTTTTTATTTCTGGAAAGGGCTGGGGGTCGGGGTCAGCTCGGGGAGCTGCAGATCACAAATCACAACCCCCTGATGCTGGCTGAGGCCAAAGCTCTGCAGGGACCAGGGCATCATCCCCAAAAACCAAACCCCGAGCACGCCAGGAGCTGCATCATCCCCAAAAAACAAACCCCGAGCACGCCAGGAGCTCCATCATCCCCAAAAAGCAAACCCTGAGCACCTGCATCATCACCAAAAACCAAACCCTGAGCACACCAGGAGCTGCATCATCACCAAAAACCAAACCCTGAGCACACCAGGAGCTGCATCATCACCAAAAACCAAACCCTGAGCACACCAGGAGCTGCATCATCCCCAAAAAACAAACCCTGAGCACGCCAGGAGCTGCATCATCCCCAAAAACCAAACCCTGAGCACGCCAGGAGCTGCATCATCCCAAAAACCAAACCCTGAGCATGCCAGGAGCTGCATCATCCCCAAAAAACAAACCCTGAGCATGCCAGAAAGGACTTTTGGGGGTAACAACCATGGAAGTGACCCCTAAACTTTGTCAGTGTTCAGTGTCTCTGTAAATATTTCATCTCTGGATCTCTGTAAGATTTCAGCTCTCTGAGCTCTGGGGCTGCATCATCCCCAGAAAAACAAACCCTGAGCACAGCAGAAAGGACTTTTGGGGGAACAAACCATGAAAGTGACCCCTGCATTTAAACAGTGTTCAGAATCTCTGTAAATATTTCATTTCTCTGAGATCTGGAGCTGCAAAATGCTCACCTTCCATCTGAGACCCCTCCTGTTCACCACACTGAGCTGCCAGGTCACCCAGTCCCACCCCTCCAAAAGCCAAACTTTTGGGATAGACAGTAAAAGGAAAAAAGGAATTGTGTGAGGGAAAGGGAATTGTGTGAGGGAAAGGGAATTGTGTGAGGGAAAGAGGAATTGAGTGAAGGAAAAAGGAATTGTGTGAGGGAATAAGGAATTGTGTGAGGGAATAAGGAATTGTGGGTGAGTTTTACGGAGACAAAAAGCAGATTTTGCACTGCTCTGCACCTACCATCTCCTTGTGGTTCGGGTAGAAGGTCTGCTCGATCAGAGGGAACTTCTCTGGGCCCAAGGTTTTGTAGACAGACACCAGCTGGGCGAACTGCAAAACAGAGCAGGACAGACACAAAGCTCAGGAGAGAAACCACACGAGCTCACATCGACGTTTTGCTTCTTGTTTCGGGTGTTTCATCAACTCAGGATCCACACAGCCTCTCCTCCTCTCACAGCTCTTAAATCCACCCAAACTTCTTGTACTGATCACCTTGAAAAGCTAAACCCTCACAGGTACAGGAAATTAAATCCCCTGTATTTAATTTCATTGTCTGTGTGTTTTAAGATGATGCTGTAATAATAAAATCATTAAAATTTCACATTTCTATCAACTTAAACCCAAAGACCAGGCATATTTATTATTTATTTAGTGCCAGGCACCTCCCTGATGTTGATTTTGCAAAGAGACCAAAGCAGCTGTGTCGAGGAACGAACAGGAGAAGTTTCATTTCCCAGGTGCAGGAGGAACAAATGGGAGAAGTTTCCTCTCCCAGGTGCAGGAGGAACAAATGGGAGAAGTTTCCTCTCCCAGGTGCAGGAGGAACAAACGGGAGAAATTTCTTTTCCCGGGTGCAACCACGGTCCATTCCCACACGGACACCCTTCCACCACCAAAAATGGGGATAAACTGCTCCCTGACATTTTTATTCACGTCTATTCGATAATAATCTGATATAAAATTGGATTATGGTCCTGTGCCACGCCCTGCTCCAGACCAGCCGAGCTCGCAACAACATTTTCACCAAAACACCAAAAATTCTTGATTAAAGAGACGGATTTGGGGCTGTTCCTTCTTTTTACTGAGCAGATAAACCCAGCTGGGAAATGGGATCGCTGCTGAGCCAGGCTGAGTTTCCCAGGGCTCTGGCAGCCACAGCTCTGAGCTGTTCCAGGGCCTGGGATGTGCCCGGCTGTCCCGGTGCCAACGCGGGGCACAAACAACCCAGCACAGCCCTGAGAAAAGGGGGATTGCTGGACAAAACCAGCACAAAAACCCCGAACAATCAAACCCTGTCCATGGTGGAGATAAAAAACTCCCACTCTGAGAAGAGGCTCGGGGCAGCCAGAGCAAGAAGTGTTTAAAGGGGAAAATAAAAGGGAAAAAAAGTGTTTAAAGGGGAAAAAACTGTTTAAAAACTGCTTAAAGAGGAAAATAAAGGGGAAAGAAACTGGTTAAAGGGGAAAAAACTGGTTAAGGGGCGGAAAATCTGTTTAAATGGGGGAAAAGTGTTTAAAGACTGTCTAAAGGGAAAAAAACTGGTTAAAGGGGAAAAAAACTGTGTAAAGGGGGAAAAAACCCCGGAAAGCTTTGTTGGCATTCCCAGCCGGAGGAGAGGATTCTGTTTAAAAGGGAAAAAAAACTGTTTAAAGAGGGAAAAAACTGTTTAAAGAGGGAAAAACTGTTTACAGGGGGAAAAATGTTTTAAAGGGAAAAAAGTTGTTTAAAGGAGAAAAAAGTGTTTAAAGGGAGAAAAAGTGTTTAAAGGGGATAAAACTGTTTAAAGGGGGAAAAGCTGTTTAAGGGGGGAAAAAGTGTTTAAAGGAGATAAATTGTTTAAAGGAGGGAAAAACTGTTTAAAAACTGTTTAAAAGGAAAGAAAACTGCTTAAAGGGAGAAAAAAACTGTCTAAAGGGGAAAAATGCTGTTTAAAGGGGAAAAAAACCTGTTTAAACAGGGGAAAAACTGATTAAAGGGGAAAAAAACTGTTTAAAGGGGGAAAAAATTGTTTAAAGGGGGAAAAAGTGTTTAAGGGGGGAAAAGCTGTTTAAAGGGAAAACCCCCTGTTTTTGCCAAATAATTGCTAGGTGATCTCTGCCTCTGTGAGAGCAAGGTGATGTCTCTTATTTACCTCATTTCTCTTATTTACCTCAAAACTGAGACCTGCATTTCCTCCCTGCTGTTTCTGCCCCTGCTGCGTTTTCCCCTCGAGCCCTGGGATGAGCAGCACCTCTTTCTTATCTGTGACTGCTGCTGATATTTCTTCATTTTTTAAATATTTTTCCCTCTTCTCCCTGTGGGGTTCTTGCAGGACCCACTGAAATGGAGCTCTGAGCCCCCCCCGTGCCCCTTCCCAAAGGGATTTGGGGTGTCCAGGATTTCCAAGGACATTTTCTGAGAGCTGCAGGGTGACAGGCCCAGCTCCTAATCACCGCTGTAATTAACTGCTGGAATTAACTGCTGGAATATTTGCACATTAAAATCGCAGCTGATTAGCTACAAACCGTTAAGAGCTTCTACAGGATGCAAAAATAAAAGAAAAGAAAAAAAAAAAGCCTTCAATAAAAACCTCATGCCCTTGGAAGAGCTGCGTGAACTGGCTTACAAATTACCATGAGAGAAATAAAAAAAAAATAAAAGTTTGCTACAACAGTTGGAAAAACAGGATTAGAAAAAAAAAATCCCAGAGAAGCAGAAAAGGGTCAGAGTCAGAGACAGAAAAACATCCCCTGGCTCGCAGGGTTGGGCAAGAAGGCATCTGGCAAGGAGAGCCACCTTGGCTGGTGGCAGAGGCACTGACAAAATGTGTAAACAGCGAGGGAAGGGAGATTTAAGGAAGACATGAGGGTGAAAATTAAAAAAAAACCAGGCTGTGAGCAGAAAAGGGGAGAACACAGAACAAGACATGTCTGGTAAAAGAGAATTAGCACAAGGCAATGCCGTGAGGCCTAGGTGGAGAGGCCTTCTGGGGCTCTTTATTTCAGAGTGAAACGTTCCAGAAGGAAAAATAAATTTATGGAAGTGAGAGGCTCTGGGGATTCCTTTGTGGGTGCTCTTCCAGCAGTGAGAAAATGCAATTTATTCCACGGTTCTGGGAACATGGAGTTCTGAGCAAGGAAACGTTTGTGCTCTTGTTTATTTGGATTTGGCCTCGTGCTTCAGCTCCTCCCAGAAGGGTTTGGGGCTCCCTGCGACAGAGGGAGATTTTTGTGTTTGGGGGGTTTTTTTAGAGATGAGGTCCGGTTCAAAGGGGCTCCAGTTCAAATAGGAGGGTTCCATCAAAATACTGAGTTCAATGAAACTTGTACAGGAAGAAATCGGTGGTGGATTTCCAGGATAGATTCCCAGGGTGGATTTCCAGAGTGGATTTCCAGGGCAGATTTCCAGGGTGGATTTTTCCAGGGCAGATTTTCAGGGTGGATTTTTCCAGGGTGGATTTCCAGGGTGGATTTTTCCAGGGCAGATTTCCAGGGTGGATTTTTCCAGAGTGGATTTCCAGGATGGATTTCCAGAGTGGATTTCCAGGGTGCATTTCCATGGTGGATTTTCAGGGCAGATTTTTCCAGGGCAGATTTCCAGGGTGGATTTCCAGGGCAGATTTCCATGGTGGATTTCCAGGACAGATTTTTCCGGGGTGGATTTTCAGGGTGGATTTCCAGGGCAGATTTCCATGGTGGATTTCCAGGACAGATTTTTCCGGGGTGGATTTTCAGGGTGGATTTTCAGGATGGATTTCCAGGGCAGATTTCCGGGGCGGATTTTTCCAGAGTGGATTTCCAGGGTGGATTTTCAGGGCAGATTTTTCCAGGATGGATTTCCAGGGTGGATTTCCAGGGTGCATTTCCAGGGTGCATTTCCATGGCAGATTTTTCCAGGGCAGATTTTTCCAGGGTGGATTTTCAGGGCAGATTTTTCCATGGTGGATTTCCAGGGTGGATTTCCAGAGTGGATTTCCAGGGCAGATTTCCAGGGTGGATTTCCACAGTGAAATAAACATTTAGAACTTCTCTCTTAAAACCCAGCATGGAATAGCACCGAAAATCCCCCAGATTTACAGTGACTAGATTTGAAAAATGCTTCTCTTCTTTGCACACATTAATTTTGTTTATTCCCTCTCCAGAAGATGCTTTGACACCAAATTGAATCTGCCCTGCGTGGCTGTGGCTCCCATCAGCACAGCTCCAATAATTTGTGTCAACAGGAAGCTGGAAGGGACAGAGCTCAGCTCTTTTTTTTCTGCTCCTCCCTGGAGAGCCCCGACAAATATCCTGCCAGTGCCCCAGTCTGCTGCTCAAGATTATGAAAATATAACTGGAAGTGGAAAAAACACGAGAGACCGACTCGGAGCAACACACAGAGGAGAAAACAAGGTGGGGGAGAGCACCAGAAACCAGCAAACAGCAAGAAAGGGGCAGTTCAAACAGACCTTCCGGGAGAGCGAGGGAAAAATAAAATAATAAAATAGAAATAAATCAATAAAATAAAAATTAAAAGTTCCATTCGAGTAGAAAGATGAAGATAGATAAATAAAAAATATCTGTGGAAGAAATGCGAAGCAGAACACGGCACACGAAGGCGGAGAGTTGTGCAAGCTTGGCAGGAGGAGCAAACCAAGGAAAATATCAACAAACTCGCAAAAAAAAAAGCGTTTGGCTCTCTGCTCCCGATGTGCAGGGAAAGAAACAAACAACAACTGTGGGGTTTGCAGCACTGCCGAGTCAAGAAAAGGAAAAGCCAGACCCAGACGTCCCTCGGAAGGGCTGCGGGTGAGCAAGGAAAATTCTGGCAAAGCAGAGTTTATTGGCATTTTTCGGTGTCATTGTCACTCTGTCAGCGTTCTGTGGCACTTCTCTGACACTGCAAAATGACAATAAACCCCTGCCACAAGCAGAGTGTGACACCTGAAGGTGTTTCAGCACGAGGGGGGTTCCCATCTGCAGCTCTGTGTGAGGAACACTGGGAATTTTCAGCTCTGCTCAGGGGTCTCTTTGCCTCCCTCTCTGCCAGAAAACCCTTCGATGCCTGATGGTTTTTTGCCTTTTCTTTTTATACCCTTTTTATACATTTTTATACTGTTTTTATACATTTTAATCCCCTTTTTTATTCATTTTTATACCCTTTCCCTTTCCCTGTACCCTTCACAGAACTCCTACACATCCAATTCAGTTATTTAAATATTATTTCCCCAGCCTAAATAATGAGATTTTACCTATTGCTGCAAGCCCTGGCATCACCAGCACATTTCCCAGCCCCTCCTGGCCTCCACAAGCACTTACTTCACTCACCTGCGTGGAACCACAGAATTTTTAGGCTGGAAAAGCCCTCTGG
>VYZT01055605.1:143262-163668 GCA_013400735.1 Pomatostomus ruficeps | reverse complement strand
ATTTCAGGCAGAGCATCCTGCTATGTGTTCTACAGGCCCAAATATTTTGCTTGTTTCCTTAACTGTTTCCCTACTCACTGATCCGTGTCCTTGCAAGGCATACGAGCAGAAGATACATTTAAGATGAGATTTGCCTTTATACTTCTGAAATACAAGATCTGCTGATTGTATCAGTAAGTAACATAATTGCTTTCTGTCTGTAGTGAATTCTTTATAAATGATTAAATGACCCCCATATAGAAATCCTGACCTTTCATTATTTCTCACCTCAAAAGTCTTTCTTATATAAGCCTACAACAAAGCGCACAAATGCCAGCAATCTGTCTCTGGTAATAAATGAAATTCAGGTGACAAAATCAAATATAATTTATTTCTTCAGAATCATAAAATGATGTGGTGGGTGCAGCATGGTAGAGCCACTGTAATGCACTATAAGCTTAAAACAACTGATGATGTGGGAAAAACAGTAAAGATGACTTTATTTGGGTAATGAACTCAACAAAACCCAAATATCAATAAGCTTGCTTTTGCCAGGTGTATTGGTTTTGTACGGACTGGTTTTGGTAGCAGGGGTGTCTACAGGGGTGGCTTCTGTGAGAAGCTGCTGGAAGCCTCTCCCATGTCCAGCAGAGCCAATCCCTGGTGGCTCTAAAGATGGATGTGCTGCTGGCCAAGGCTGGGCAAATTAGAAAGGGTGATAATGCCTCTGTCATAACATGTCTAAGAAGAAATCAAAACGAATGTTGTGGCGCAGTTGTAGTTTCAACCAGAGAAGAGCAGAGTGAGAACATGTGAGAACAACTCTGCAGACACCAAGGACAGTGGAGAAGGAGGGGCAGGAGGTGCTCCAGATGCTGGAGCCAAGATTCCTCTGCAGCCTGGGGTGCAGCCCATGGTGAAGCAGCTGTGCCCCTGCAGCCCATGGAGGTGCACAGGGGATGCAGAGATCTGCCTGCAGCCCATGGAGGAGCCCACACCAGAGCAGGTGGATGCCTGAGAGGATGTTGTGACTCCGTGGGAAACCTGTGGAGAGAGGGGCCCTGCTTCTAGGTTGGAGCAGCCTGTCCTTGGAGGACTGCACCCTGTGGAAGAGTGACCCACGCCGCAGCAGTTTGAGGGGCACTGTTGCCTGGGGGATGGGCTCACATTGCAGCAGGTCACAGAGAGGTGTTGCTCATGAGATGGACTCACATTGGAGAAGTTTATGGAGAACTGTTTCCTGTGGGAGGGACCCCACAGTGCAGCAGGGGAACAACTCCTCTCCCTGAGCAGCAGCAGAAGCCATGGGTGACAAACTGACCATAACCCCCATTCCCCATCTCCCTGCACCACTGGGGTAGGATGTAGAGCTGGAAGGAGGGAGGGGTGGGGGGAAGATGTTTTCAAAGGCTTAGTTTACTTCTCATTATTAGTAATCAATTCACTTCATATCTGTAAGCTGAGCCTGTTTTGCCTGTGACGGTAATTGATGAGTGATCTCTCCCAGTCCTTATCCCAACTCATGAACCCTTCATTGAATTTTCTCTCCGCTGTCCAGATGCAGAGGGGAGTGAGAGAGCAGCTTTGGTGGGTGCCTGGCATCCAGCCAGCATCAATCCCCAACACCAGGTTTGATCACATTTTAGATTTCCAGTCGAATTGCTCTGTATACATTACCAAGACCATGCCTGACCCCAAATGTTAATTGAGTGTAGCTGAAGTGGAATACAGCTGGGGGGCAGAACGGGATGGATTTGGAAATTAAAATGGCAACTCATTTCTCCCCATTCCTGCTACCTCTCCCTTAACTTACTGTTGCCCTTGTTTATGTAGACAGGCCTCTTTCCCAAAGAAGCAGCAATGTGATAGCTTGCAGAAAACTCTCATGCTCTCCAAACAGTTATATTTTCCTTAAGCAGCCTCTTGTAGTTTGGTGACTTTGACTACACGTAACTAGGACTGAACATGGGTGTAAGGTTGTGCCCAGCTGGAGCACTGTCAAGCAAAAAGCCAGGTAAAGGATCCCCTCTCATGGGAACGTGAGAGGAGCCATGTGAGCTTGCAGTCAAATGCCTCAGTGTGGAATAGGGCCCTGAGTGATGGAGAGGAGGGGCTGCAGAGGCAAAGTTCCATCCCCAAATGCAAGGCTCATGGGCCACCCATTGATGCCTGCACACTGTGACTGGAAACCTTCAATCGTGGGCAATTGCTACTCCAGAGAAAATGTCAGCCCTAAACCCCTCCCAGGGCAGCAATAGATGGGGGCTGGCTGGGTGACTATCCCTGGCCACCTTCATCATGCTGCTTGCTGGGGTGTACCACCACCCTTAGTGTCACCCTGGCCACCTCAGCCACTCCTGCTCAAGACAATGGATTTTTTTGGTCCCTGCTCAAAGCAAACACTGTGGATTTAGCCCCCCACAGGGAAGAGGTAGATCTGTCAGCAGCCTGTTCTCTCCAGAGTAATTGACTAAAATTAATTAAATGAATACAGATCAATTAGCATTACCATCTTCCTGAAGCCAGCTGTTGTGTGACCTGTCCATGGCTGGGATTTTCACTACTTCCCTTGGGAAAGTGGTGCCTGGGAGTGCATTTCCCCTGCCAGAGTGACCTGAACTGATGTGCTTATTAGGTGAGAGGAAGGGGATTATTTAGAGGAGGCCAGTGCTTTGGTGGAATTGCTCTGATAGGCTACATAAAGAGCTCTAAAACACCCAGTCCTGAAGCAAAATGAATTTCCTGCAGTGCTTCTGGCAGCGAACAGGTTGTTAAAAGCTCATGGGTGTTACCCTCATTGTTTTTGCCTTCATTATGAACGTACATCGCTTGTGCAGTTCAGGGATTTGTCCCTCACTGGTGCAGCTCAAGACAGTCACCCGGTGAGGCAGGGAAGGGCTGTGCACAGGTGGGAAGGGGCTGATGGCTCGCTCCAGGCTGTGTCACACCCTCCAGGCTGGTGAGTGCGGCTGCTATGGGACACTCACCCCGTGAGGGAACAGCCAGTGGACCTCAGTGACCGCAGGAGTGTGGCACTTGTTTGGGGTGCAGATGGGCTTCCTGCCCTGCTTGTGGGCCGGTCACTGCCAGCTCCACTTGTTGGTTTGAAGTGTTTCACCAGTGTTCCCCACAGGGAGCAAAAACGCAGTTTCATAAAAATGGAAGGAAGGGAGATAAGGGAGCAAGGGATAAAACCCACCCTGGCTGGTCGGTTCTCAGCAGAAACCTGCCCTGAAAAGGGAACCAGCTAAACCCAACCAACCGAAATTGTGAAATTCTAAGTCCAGGCTGAGTTGCTTTTTCAGTGTTTGCTGGGGTGCTTGGGGGAAGGGGAACAAAGAGAGATCCTGGAGCTGACACCGTCTGGCTCTCAGAGGAGAATACTGATCTAAGCATATTCAATGTAGTTTGTTTCTATTTTGCCTAATGTGACTGTATTATATATACAAAGATATATACTATATTTTAAGAAAATATATCTCTGAGGAGAATTAAAAAAGCATTTACTTAACAAATCACATTTGTTTCTCAAGTAAGCCTCTGATCTAAGGCAAGGAACCATACATATTTAAACTTGGAAGTTGTTTTTCTATGTATGATTAACACTGATTTCTAATGTATACAGTGTCACTTCTTGAGCTTGCTGCAATCTGCTTCATAACTTATAGGGAAAATTTCAGTGCTGTCTACTGAGCTGTGACAGAGACAAAGGAAATTTTAGAGAACAAATGAAGGATGCTCTTGAAAACCAGTGCTGTTAATTGGTACTCTACTCTGTATTGATCTCACTCTTCTGCTTCTGAATTTGACTGAGATTCTGTAACCCCAGCTCAGGCAGGTTGCCATTAAAGAGTTTTTTCTGCATTAAATAAGCAGTATTAAACCCTCAGTGGTTCTCATATCCACCTTCTGAAACACCAGAGATGCCCATCCAACAGACTTGCTTTTATTCCATTCCCTGCCATAAAAACTCAGGACTTTTCCCATACAGCTGATCTATTAAAAATTAGCGAGCATTCTCTGAAAAAAACCCACCCATATGGCTTGCACAGCATCATTTAGTCTTTTTGCACTGTTATGCTTCATTCTGCAGAATTGCTGATGGTGTTGTAACTTCAAGTTTCTCCACATTAATTGCAATGATATTTTTCAGTCTTTTCCTGCCAACCAAGCTGCTGGCTTTTTTTCACATGTGTTCCAGAAAGAAGCAGTGGATTGCTGTCAGCTGGTTCCCGTCTATTTTGCCACGGAGGGAAGAGTGGGGAGCACAACATGTGACTTCTGCAACTGAACAGAGAAAAGGTATGAGATACACGGATTACATAAAAGTAAGTGGTAAATAGGAGCTTAAAACCCCAACAACCAAACCCAGGGGCCTCTTTTTATACAATATTGGACTTGAATGGAGCAGAAATTGTTTCTAGCTCTGGATTCACTGCTGGGCTGAGACTGACTCTAGATTTCCACCTTCCTGTGCTTCAGTGTCCCCATAGATGAATCAGAGATAAAAATGCCAGACTTCTTTATAAAGTGCTTTGGAACCTGCAGAGGAAAAGCATCATTTGTTGTGATGTGCCCTGTGGGCACATAAAAATTATTTCTGTGGAGTGAAAAGGCACCAACATATATGTAACAAATAGGGGAAAAGGCAGTCAGAGATAAGTAAAGATCAACAGAGCTCCCACTATCTTGGCTGAAAAGAGGCATCACATGCAGCCTGTTGGAGCACAGCCTGCACACCAGACGAGTTACGGATACAGGGACATGCAGAGGGGTCTTTCAACATGGACAGAGAAGCCTGTTGATATCTGTACCTAAAGGAAGATCCATGTTGAGGGCTGCCATGTTTCTCCCTAGGAGATTCTGGGTACAAACATGCCCACATGTGTGATGAAATGCCTCCTTGGTAGCCTCCCAGTTTCTGGAAGGCCATGGGCGTGTGTTGTACAGATGGTTTTGTGTGCTGGGCATGTGCAGGGCACCAGCAAACTTTGAACCTGTGGCAATGCCATCCCCACATATGCAAAAGGCAGTGTTTACTGAGCATCCAGTGGATGCCTGGCTAGCTCTTACGCTCCAGGGAAGCCCAAAATTTCCAGATACAGTTCCCATGCAGAAACACCAACTAATCTGCCAGACAACCAAGAAGGTGATCCTGGATAAAAGTAAAAACCTAAATGTCAAATGCTGACTTGGCACAGTGTCCATGCAAAGGCAACAGGAGATATCCAGGCACCTTATCTGTGGCTCCCCTTTTCCTGAACTTACTTGGTTGTTGGTACCTTCTGGGCTCACTTCTCCCCAAGGGAAGTTTTGTTATGTGTGTGTGAGTTGCCCACCTGAAAAAAACATGCTATTTTGGGCTTCACAGTCAAGGGAAGGGCTGCATGGGTAAACCTCTGCAGGGGGCTTGGGAGTCTCCTGGGCTTCATGAGCTGTTCCTCAGTAGGTGGGCAGAAAGCATTTATAGGCTGGGCCATGGCTGTGTGGGCTCACAGTTGCCCCTAGGCAGGTGACCCAGCTCTCACACAGCCCTTTGGCACCACTGCCAGGCCATTGCCACCGGCACCCAACCTGCTCATGGAGGGCATGAACCCTGGTCCCCTCTGCCTCTCAGGAGCCTCTGTCATGGCAAAGAGTTTGATTTTGATTTCAGGGGGAAGGGAGGAGTGCGATTACTAGGTGTGAGGTTATCACCAGCTCCTCTGCATGTAAGTGCTGTGGGGAACCCCTTGCAGGAAGAGGGATCCATCAGAGAGGGGAGCTTACCAAAACACTCTGCAGTCCAGCTCACTGGCAGCAAACATACTCGCCTCTTTCCTGAGGGAGTTGCAGGGAGTCCAGCTTTGTTTGGAAGGACGGTTTGACAGGACTTGTGTGATGGATAGTGTGAAAAGTTTCCAGGGAACAATTAAAAAGGGGTAAGGGCGGGCAGACTCTTCTAGCATTTTTCCATTACTATTTGGGTAACTGGAAGAGCTACTTGTGAAACTCTGAAGCAACAGTAAATTCGTGGAGAGAGACAAGACGCTCCAAACATTTTGTTCCTGACAAAAACTATTCTAAGTTTTGCTCCCTACATACAAAAAGTGAGCAAATGCCAAACCAGTCATCCAAGTAACTGTACAGTTCAGTGCTTGCTTTATGCCGTCTATTTTTGGCACCTCTTCTAAACAGAGGTTTTTTTCAAGTCCTCTTCTTTCCCTGTCTAACTTGACATTTCTTTAGAACATCTTCATATTCATTTTGTAAGGCAACAAATTCTGCTTCTCTGTTCTATTTTGTCTCTCTCCTTCCCTTGTGTCTTCTGTGAAGAGCACAGAAATTTCTTCCACATATTAAGCAGACATTCCCACAGCAGTAATTTCTGTTTTGTCTCAGGCAATCCATCAATCTTGTGTGATTAAAAGGTAATGCCTGTATGTGGCTTGTATCTCTTTCTACAGAGAAGATTTTTCTATACCAATATATTGGGCTAAGCAAAGTTCTTCCAGCCATGAATATGAAATGAATGTAAAAAAATTATCCATTTGAACGAGACTTTCAGAAGTCAGTTGAAGGAGCACTAAACAGTTACAGGCAAGAAACTGGCAAGATCACTGCTTTGCCATGCAAGCTGAAATTTGATTAATTTGGAAGCTGTTTGACTAGAAATTAGAAGAGAGTTTTGAGAGTCATGAGGGGAAATCAGGCAATTTTTTGCTTTTAAAGCTCTTTAAAACTCAGCGGTACTTCTCCTCCCCCGGAGGTTTATGAGCATGCAGCAACTTCTATATTTAATAAAGAAAGCAAGCACAGCAGAAAGACTAAAAATCTTTTCCAGGGGCAGTGGGGCTCAATCTTCATGTGATAACAGACCAGAAAATGTGGTTTCTGGAAATATAGTCCTCAGCATCTTGGTTTGCATAGTCCAAATCCACAATCATGTATCTTGCTTTATCCTGTGCTGAGGTTAATTTAGAAGCACTACACAGTGTCAAGCGCTGAACACGGCCTGACTGACACCTCTGGAAATCTCCTTGACCTCCCTTGTGAGGGATCTCTCTGGAGATTGGACTGTCTGGTCAGAATGAATCTTAGTTCCCTCCAGTGGTAGGAAGGTAGCGAGTGCATATGAGCAATGAGGAAGAGAAGGTCCCATGATACGAATCATCTACTTTCCCTGGTGGAAACAGGATGGTTCTAATCAATATGTTACAAAAAAACCAGAGAAACCTCTTTCCTGAAAATTATCAGTGTATGCCATCTGTGTGACAAGTCTAATTCAAGAGCAGTAAACTGGGAGTCAGTCAGCAGCGTTAAGGACATCTTGGAAGCTTCTTGGTGTTAATGAAGGATTCTCTGGGAATTAAAGACTTTAAAACTGTGATTTTCTACCGGATGCGGTAATGCAGAAGTAATGCAGATGCAGTAACCATGGCCCAGTGGAGAGGCTTTGGGCTGAAACTCAGAAGATCTGGTTTCTGTTTTGGGATGTGCTGATTGTGACATGGAAAAATACTCCATGCTAGATTTAGGAAAGTTTAATATTTTTTGGCAGTAACAAATCCAGTTTAATCCGTCTATGCTCCCAACCTTTCTGCGCAGTTAGTTTTCCAATTGTTGAGTCTCCGGGATCAAAGATTTTTAACCTCCAGTCTGGAAGCTACCAACACTCTGCAAGATATCAGAAGGTGATTTGTGGGAAGTGCCATAATTTAAAAACAAAATTAAATTATTGCCAAAGGCATCATGAACAGTTGGAACAGGGAAAATACAAATACTGAACATCCCTAATTGTATTTGGCTGCAAAGAAAAGCTGCTGTGATGGTGTCTGCACAGAACAGCCTTTAGATTTGTTTCCTAAAAGATGTAAGTTGCTCTGGATATGAGGAGCATCACTTTCAATGCATGGCTTTGTCACCATGGTGCCCAAACTGGTGTTTCTCAACCTGTTCTGCATTTGGAGTCAAAGTTCATCTCACCTCCCGCGACAGCAAATCTGGAGATGACAGTATGTTCCCTTTTATGCATGAACTTTGTAGTTAAGGCATTAGGTCAAGTTGTAGAAGCATCAAATTCAAACCCCCCATCTGTCCTGAGGGAATGTGAAATCCCAACTCTGACATTTGGGAAGATTGTTCTTGCATTTAGGCTCCCAGCAGCTGTCAGCCTCTCCTTCCCACTTCCTATGGAGTATTTCCATCCTCCCTAAGCCAGCTATGACCTTGCAGCTCACAAGAGAAGGCTCTGGCTTGTGAGGAGGTGGGGACACCTGAGGTCCAGTGTTTGCTCAAATTAAAAGCTCAGCATTTTAGTAACATGTTATCTAACAAGGCTCTAAAGAAAGGCAGGGCATTGAAATGGGGAGCCAAGGCATGAAGTGAACTGAGACAACCACTTATTGAAGGGATAAACAAGCATTTTTCACTTGGAGCCTTTATTGCAAGTGAAGAAAGTGTATTTCCTGTATTTCAGTTTCTTCATTTTAGCTTGACCAACCACTTGTTCATTAGAACAGAGAAATTAATTAAAGCTTAAAATATCTGTAAATTTCTTTTCCCCACCCACCAGTCTATGAATCAACTGAGACTTCAGGACTAAGATGTACTTATTCCAGGCTGTTTAAGCACTAGTTAGTAGTCATTTCATGAGCATCAGTTTTCTTTGTATGATAATACAGTCACTGTTAAATACAAAATGTGTTTTGACATCTTCTTCTTCTTTCATATCCAAATCATTCGATATGACTTTATTTGATAATGGAAAGCAATGCTGCCTTTTGGTATGTTATTACAGCCTAATTTCTTATCCAAAGGCAATTCAGCATAACTATTAAGAAAAGAAATTGAATTACCTAGTAAGTACAAAATATAATTTACCCTTTCCTAATATAATAAGAGGTAAACATTAAACATTTAAAAGGTAAAAGCATAAGCATTTGAATAAAAATGTCAGTTGTTTCAGTATTTGAACATATATATATTACATTCTGACTTGGCAAAACAAGAAAGTATGAAATATGGAAAAAGTCGTCAGGTGCTGCGGAAGAAATCTCAGTGGTTACCAACTACTAAGCATCAACTGCTCTTTGGAAAAATGATTAAATACAAATTCAAAACAGGAATAAAGCCTGATAACATTAGGCAAGGTCACTTGCTTTCTCCTTTAAGTGACAGTTAAAATAGATTGTTTAAATCCCACACATATGAATCACTCCACCCAAGCTCATTTTTCACAACAGGAGGTAGCAGAGTTTTCGTGCCTCTGCGGTCGAAAGGGAGGAGGAAGGAGGCAGGCTGCTAACCCTGTCACTGCTGGCTGCCATTTCGCTTCACCTCTGCTCACTCCCTGCCCTGCCTCTAAAGGCTTCCGGCAAATGCCCTTGTCTCACCTTGCTCTCTCTTGCCTCTCCGAGGAGCAAGGCACTCATGAAAGGCCTGGCCTTTCACCTTCCAAACACACACCTCTCTGCCCTTTTCCCTTTTGTGCTACCCACAGATCCCTGGTGATGGAGAGGTACCTCTGAAACCATCAGATAGGTCTGACCAGAAATGCTTGAAGGAGCCTGAGGTTTCCATGGAGTGGCAAGTCGCAACAGGTCAGTATTCTAGGACATACAGGAAACTGGGACCTACTGCACCTGAAGGGAGAGAAGCAAAGAGATGGGGTTTGGCATCCTGGGAAGCCAGGAGATGAAAAGCAAAGCAGCCTAGATACATTGGTTCACTCCAGGGAAAGGGAGGCTGTTTACTACGCTGCTTCTTACTTGGGACTCATCCACTTCTTCCCTCCTTCCTGTCTGACTCTCAGAGTCACTCCATCATTCCACATCCTGCCCACATTTTGTACTAAAGCAGCCCAGCCCAAATGCAGCATAACTCCCCTGGATGCCTGTGGGAGAGTTTCAAAACCCTACCAAACCACTCACTGCAATTATACCTCCTTCCAAGAATAGGAGGTGAGCTCTGGGGCATTTCCAAGGGCAGCCATGTCCTTCTGCTGGTATGTTGCTGTGCATGCAGGTTACCAAATCCCTGATGCCAGCTGTTCCCTCTGAATTATTTCAAGACTGTTTGCCATTGGCTTTGAGTTCTGTTGTTTTGGTTTGGTTTTGTATTGTTTTTGTTTGGTTTTTTTTCAAAATAAACATGCTGAGTGTGGCATGCTGGCAGCCATCAATATTCAGATCAAATACACTGTATGATGCACTGCCTGGGGGATAAAGAGAAACAGGAGATGACATTGGGTACTGCTAAAACTTGTTATCTATTGCTTAGCTCCACTGCAAGTCTGATGGCAGAGAACTGACTTGAGGCAGGTTTGTCTGCCTTGACTGAAAGGCATAACTGCAGGATTGCAAAGCCTTGTGACTGTGCATATTTTGGGAGTTTACTGCAGAGAAGAGCAGGATTTGCACCCACATGAAACTGCTTTGAATCTAGGCTTAGGGCATTTTCTGTGAAAAAAGAGTTGATATTTCCTCCTCCTTAATTGTCATGAAAATGAGTCACAACTTAATTCTGGACCATTTTCTATGCCAAATGAACAGCACAGCGATTCTTTGTTCAGATATCTGAAATGATAAAAACAATGCAAGGACAAGAACATCAAATTCCATTGCTCAAATCACAGAGATTCTCCTTCTCTCAATTGGTATCTGCAATATCTGCATTTTTTCAAGTGTGAAATTAATGAAAGAAAATGCAAGCATTTCTCCTTTTGAGATGTGCATGATTTCATGACAAGTGCTTCATGCATATCTTTGACTTGCCTTTGAGCCTTGCCCAATCACAAAGTTCACTACACTGGAAACTATTTCTCTGTGCAATCAAATCTGGTTAAGTCTGAAGTCTGAGGGTAAACGCTCTAACCTGGATTTGTAAAATGATTTGCAAGTGTGATTAAAACCAGCCTAGCTTTACACGGTAAATTATAAAAATTATGCATCTGACAGAGATATTAACCTGAGCACTGCCAGTGATTGCATTGCTGTATTCAGCACCGTCCTTTGTCTTTTGTTAGAACAATAGGAGCACTCTCATACATTTGACAGTGTCCCACATGGGGTCTATGTGGGACACCGACCGATGTGTACTGCATTAGATTCGTGATTCCACGCTGTCCTTAATAAAGCTGCCCTACTTTCTGTGTTGCTATGATTTTCTAATATTAGAAGTGCTGAGTGCTATCGCGTAGCCTTATTAATATTAAAAAAAATTCTCCTATTACTGGGTGATCCTCATTCATCCACTTTTGTTCATTTGTCCTACACTGAAAGGTGGTGTGTCCTCAAGCATTAGAAAGGCATGTACACAGCTGGAACACTATCCTGTGCATTACAGCTGAGACGTGGGACTACTGGTAGTTCCCTGCCATAGCCTTCACTTGGGTGAGGAATGAAGAAGTCCTTTCATGAGGGTTTATTTAACAAACCACAGTTGCTGCACCAGTTTCTAAAATGCTAAGTATCCATTTTATTCCTAATGATTAATGCCTGAAGCCTGATGATGATATATATAGTTATCTGAGGTATTATAATACTTCTGAAGAAACATTCTTCTCTTAAATAAAGTTCCTTTGAAGGATATATTTTAATTTCAAGATGAAGATTAGGCCTTGCTTAAATATTAACAGGGAATTCTGGTGTGGAGATTTTATCTGTTTATCTTGAGTTGGGAGTCAGTCTCTAGCAGTTATGATTTCAAAGAGGAGCATCTCAAAAGTATAATCTTATTAAAATTGGTGCCCGGTTGCCTGCCTCGGTTTGCAGATTTCATGAGAGAGTCACTCTCTCCTATTAATTTTGATGGTGATGGTTCAGGCCTGGATATAATTTTACTGTGTTCGTTTGGGCATACCAGGGCAGGACCTGTTCTGAATGATGGCAGACACAGAGCAAGGCAGAAAGAGGAAGGGGAAGCAATTAAGCCTGATTTCAAGAAGGAAGTCTCCAGCTTCGAAAAAGCCAAGAGATACCTGATGGTTTCTTTATTATCAGGAAACCAGTGCTACAAGTTTCTGATCCCCTGAAACACTTGACAGCGTACTCTCTTCACCCCATTGTAGATGGGGACCCGAGGGACCACAGGAATGGACAGGCTTTCTTCCTCTGACCAGGAAACATTTCTGCTCTCCTGAGGATGACAACACTCAACTTCTTCACTGCAGACATTGCAAAAGTTCAATATGTGCCTGGATTGAAGAAAGAACCTCTAGAAATAACCAAAAAGAATGGATTTACTATTGCAGATAAAAGAGAAATCGCAAGGAACCAGGAGCCTAGAAACTGGACTGGACTGAACTTATCCTTTGTGGAATTAAGCAAGACACAATTGACCATTATTGATTTAATGAAGCAAGGTCACAGAGCAGGTAATGCAGGCCAGACTTCAACACAATCACATCGGTACAGCTGGCAAATCTAAGGCCTGAGATTTAACAGTGTTACAGTCTTAAAGAACATGATTTTAAGGGAGCAATAGCTGCGCAGAGGCACACCAATGTCTGAAAATGTCTGAAAGCAAACTGCACTAACCTTGTGCTACAGTGCTAGCGTGAACCTAGCTAATGGCTTTTCTCTATTTTTTTTCTCAACACATAAAAAAGAAAGACTCATTAACTTGCATTTATTTTTTCAGATTAGAAAATAATCACAGTATCAATCCACAGCTCCAATTCCTTGTGCCATAAATTCAAAGCTGAAATGGAAACAAATGAGGAAGGCTGCCTAGGATCATAAGATCATACTCCAGGCTGGCAGGGAGCTCAGTAGATAATGCAGTAAATACCACTGCCTCAGTACATTTCCCTTACTAGAAGAGAAAGAGAAGGCTGGCATGTCATTGTGTCCAGGAAGCTAACAAATCCAGACCTTTGGACAGATTATAGAAAAAGTGCAGATTTCTGTACTGAATATCCTGTAAAGATCAGCAGCAGGACACAAGCCTGCATTAGATGAGAGCACTCTCCAGAGGCAATTAACTGGATTAATCTATTTCCAAGAAAGAGATGCTCCTGGGATTCAGTATCTTTCCAGTATGCACAGGATATGGGCTTGTTTCAACAGGTAGACAGACATTCACTCCTTCCTGCTCTGCTTGGATCACTGAGCCTTGGTTAAACAGCAGCAGGTTTTCCATTGTGAAATGGAACTGATTTGCAGTATCCTGGAAGGCTGTCCAAGTCTGCAGTATTTAGCATATCTGACAATTAAAATTAATCATGCAACAGATATCTTTTCCTTTAAAATCTGTTCAATAGCTCTCTCCATTAAGGTTTCTTGCAAGTCACATTGAAATCCCAACTGTTTTCTGAGAGATGATAGTTGAGGAGGGAGGCGACTGACTCCAGCATGGAGCAGTCTTGAGTTACATTCCTTGGCCACTTTTCTTAGAGTGCAAGAGCTCTTTATCCTGGTGCGTAGGAAATGGAGCAAGGCAGGCTGGAAAATGGCATAGCTGAGCACAGATCTGCTCCTCAAACTGAGGAGTAAGAAAGAAATACACAGGCAGTGGAAGCAGTGACAGGTGACCTGGCAGAAGAGTACAGGGATATGGTTTGAATGTGTAGGAATGGGGTCAGGAAAGCCAAGGCAAAGCTGGAACAGGACTTGGCAAGGGATGTGAAGAATAACAAGCAGGAATTCTACAAATACTTAGGTCAGAAAATAAAGGCTGAGGAGAGTGTACCCCCCTCAGAAGCAAGAGGGGTGAACTGGTGGCAACTGATACGGAGAAAGCTGAGGGACTCAAGTAATTCTTTACCTCAGCCTTCACTGGCAGTGAGGCTTCCTGCTTCTCTCTAGTCCCTGATCCTCTGGGTAGGTGTGGGGGAAGTGAAGTCCCTTCCACTATAAGCAAAGAGCAGATTCAGGATCACTTGATGAAGCTGAATAATTGCAATAATCTAAGGAATTGGATGAAATGCATCCCAGGGTCCTGAGGGAACGGACTGCTGTCATTCTCCATCATATCTGAGAAGTCACAGCAGTCAGAAGAAGTTCCTGGTAACTGGATAAAGGGAAATATCGCTCCCAATTTTGAAAAGGTGAGAAAGGAAGACCTAGGAAATGACAGAGTGGTGACCCTCACCCCTGTACATTGGAAGATCAAGGAGCAGATTCTCCTAGAAGATATGCTAAGGCATATGGTGCAGGCCCAGAGGAGGCCATAAGGATAAAGAGAGGGCTGGAGCACCTCTCCTGTGAAGACAGACTGAGAGAACTGGGGTTGTTCAGTCTGGAGAAGAGAAGGCTTCAGTGAGACCTCTTTGCAGCCTTCTGTTGCATTAAGGGGATTTATAAAAAGGAGGGAGAGGGACTTTTTGCATGGGCAGATAGTGACAGCACAAGGGGCAGTGGTTTTAAATTTAAAGAGGGAAGGTTTAGGTCAGATATCAGGAAGGAATTCTTTACTGTGAGGGTGGTGAAGTACTGGAACAAGTTGCCCAGAGAAGCTGTGGCTGCCTAATCCCTGGAAGTGTTTGAGGCTGGGGTGGATGGGACTTTGAGCAACTTGATCTAGTGGAAGGTGTTCCCACCCATGGCAGGGGGGCTGGAATTAGATGCCCTTTAAGGTGCCTTCCAACTCAAACCATTTTATGATTCCATGACTTTATGATAAAAGGGGGCTTTCTAAGAAATGGAACCCTTTCAAATCACATCCTGCATGGCCAGGCTTAGAAGTCTAGAAATCACAACACCTGCTCGCTTTCATCCACTCCTGCATGACTTATAAAGCGATGATTTTCATCCCAAAGTAACGTCTCGGATGCCCTGCAAGCAATGTGCAATGTAATATTGCTAAAATAATAACCACTTCAGCTGCACATTACAGCTATTTGCACAGCACTTAACAAGTGTGATATGACACAAACTACTGCTTAGGCTCAAAACTATTTTTCAGAATTAAGAATTTCTATATGACTCATTCCCACTGTTGTTTTTTTTTCCCCAGTGAAGTACTAATATGACAATCCCCTTCTCCGTGGGTCTACTTACATAGTTCAAAAACCACGGATTTGCTAAGGCGGCTTAGGAAGCTTTAACTACTGTTGCACAGTCCACAGATTTTGTCCAGGGTCTTTGGAGGCCTGGAAGAAGCCCAGGCAGAGCAGCAAACAGCCAAGGCACAGAAAGTTAAATTTCTTGTGGGCAGGAATCCTGACACCTCTGCAGACCCAGTACCTGGTGCTGTGCTCTAGGTCTGTGTCAGGAATGCCTGGTTTGCTGAGGGCATGTCAGGGATTTCACAAGCAGGTGCATGCAACACATCTGATGATGCAATGCTTGCATGTTTGTTGGCTGCCGCATACGCCCATGTTTCTGCCAGGAGGGAATGACTGACTTGAGCTTTAAGCACATATTACACCATCGTGGGTCCTGGTTGCACCCATGTAGCTGTGTGTCTGTTCCCTGCTTTCATTTGGCGATCCCATGTGCGTCTCTGCTAACAGGTTCTCCACCTGCTTTCTCATGTTATTGAACTGTCATCAACAGGAGCTTAGGAAAGCCAGGCAGACCAGAACTGTAAGTGTATGCCAGCTGAGTGTCCCATTTTGGGTGCCTAGTTGTCCTTAACCACCCAAAAAACCCAACAGAGAACAAAAGAGAACATTGCTCTCATTTTCTCTGAGCCTTAGTTTCTCCACCTGTACGGTGAGAACACACACACTTGTCTTCATAGAATGTCACAGATTATCAAAGAGTGGAAATTGTAATTGTTTAGGTCCTCCTCTGTGCCTTAGTGAACAGAGCAGCAATGCAGTCACAACTATCTTGTTAGTGATGTAGTTTCTTGAAGCTTCGGTAGCTTCCTCACAGCCCAACCACACTTGACATTCATGTCTTCTAAGGAAAGGCTCTGGAAAGTGGGAAGGAAGAAATGCAGGAATTGTACTGAACAGGCTCAGAGACCCCGGGCATGGTCACAATTCCCACTGATCAGTAAAGAAGAGGGCTGAATGTATTATGAACCCTTTGCTGGCAATGTGGTCTACTCTAAGTTTTCTCTGTTGCACATTGGACCATTTATTACTACAAATGTTAAAGCAATTTCTGCCTTCAGAACTCGGAGCGAGAACTTCTGTGGATTGTCTCAGTGGAAATGCATTCAAAGAGACATTAAACAAATTTTTTCTTCATAAGAACAAACTCCTGTCAGCTTGGGAAACTGCCAGTTGTGTGGCATTAGATGTAAAAAAGGATTTGAGCAACTCATCTCAGACATCCTTTCTCATGCTGCACATTAAAGCTGTGGATGAGTCAGTACAGCTGAGTAGGAGAAGCAGACAGGTTTGAATCACCACTTTCCCCCATCTCTGAAGCAATACTATTTCCATGCAAATAATTTCAACCTCAGAGTTAGAAAAGAAGCCCAGTTGTGGTGATCACTAACCTCATACCCCAGAAGAAATTGACTGGTTAATGAAAATTCACAGCTGTTTCATGTTTAAAGACACTGATCTATGTAAAAGGAAATGAGCTAATTAATCTTAAAATCCTGGAAATTGAGAAGTATCTGGAGAGAGAGCAAGCTCCATTTCAGGGTTTCTCTGAAGCTATGTCTTATTCAGCTCTTTCCCTTCTTGTTCAGATGGATGTATGAGAGGTTTGAGAAACACAGCTGAGGAGTCTGACTGGATAAATGTTTAAAAATCTGGAAAAGGACAGATTTTCTTTCACATACAGAGAAGTAAAAAAGAAGCAGTGTGGGATCCTGATACTCCATTGGGTGAATCTTATCTTTGTGTTGAGTTGAACAGGCTCTAGAACTGAAAGCTCTGCAATACGTGGGAAGATTCCTTCACACATTTGGAATGCAAATTGAGGATGTTTATTGACTAAGTGGTATTTGTATGTGGGAGACCACCAACTTTCTGCATTTTACTTACGCCAACAGATAATGCTTATTTCCATGACATGTATGCTTGATTGATTTTTTATACCTTTTATTTATCCTCTTATATCTAGTACGTTCAACCTAATAGTTACCTTAGTAATAATAAAACTAAATACAAAAGCTAAATAAAACATTTTTTAGGCAGTTAAGTAAGACAGTTTCGAATTTTTGTAAACAATTGTTTGAGAATTCCGTAGAACTGCTATTGAGTTGGGATTTCTCACAAAAAGTTGGTAACATACCTGTTATGTTCATTGTACAGTATAATGACCCAGAGCAACAAAAATAAGTAAAAGGGATAGAATTATGACTGCAACACTTTTATTATTTTCTTGGAGGATTCATTACAGAACTTAGAAACAGAAAAAGGATGTATGAGACTTTTATGATTTTGTTTGTTTTTTCTATGTGCAACTTTATTCTAATAACTTAGTTCTGTTTTCAGAAAAAAATAAAGAAAGAACAAAATCACTGTCCTGTGAGAGAAATCTCTGTGTGTGTGTCTTCCTTGAAGGAAGTTTTAGCAACCTTAAGAACAAACTGCTGGCTCTTTTGACAAGATCGACATGTTTAGAAGTGTAAAGGTGTAATATACAGAGTACCAGAGGTTTTGTAGTTCAGTACGCTGAACCCAGGAAACCTCGGTCCTCGTTCGACACATCCTTCAATGTGAGGCACTTCGTTGTTGTCTTAATCTCTTTTTTTTTTTGCACAAAAAAGTCTTGCCCAGATTTCTGATTTCACGTCAGAAGTAAGCGGCAGCATTAGTGATGTGGATTTGAGCAAAGATTCTGCTTTCACTCACGTTTGCAGTTGTCTACAGCACAGTGAGGACAGCATCTGCATTCTTGAAAGGCCAATTGTCCTTCACTGGCTTCCCTCAGTCCTTCTGGGTACTCATGAGGACAGGCAGGCATGGCAATAGGTGGCCCTATTTCACACAATTAATTAAGAAAGATTTGACCCTGCTGCAATACAAACAGTCTGCAGTGTGTCCCCAAAAATCCCTGTAACAAATGAGGAGGAACACAGGGCTGTTGCGGATGTGATAATTCATGTTGCTCAGAGGTTGATTTGGTGGCGGATGTGCTGAGGGCTCGGTGCCACCTGCCTAATTTAAATCTGCAAAGTTATGTTAACCTAACTGGAGAAAAGAAACTAAAAAGTAAAGCAAGGAAAAATTCTTTTCAGGGAAACAGTGAACATAGCAGAATGTAATAATTTCATTGCCTAGTCCTCAATTCCCAGTTTGAATGCATTACTGAATATTTCCCAAAACAGGGACCTTACGTAGAACTTCATAATGTGGCTTGTGCCTACTAAAATAATAAAAGTTATATATTGACTAAGTAGGTACATAGAACATACTTCTCTTCAACCT
Organism: Pomatostomus ruficeps; assembly: GCA_013400735.1. NCBI lineage: Eukaryota > Metazoa > Chordata > Aves > Passeriformes > Timaliidae > Pomatostomus > Pomatostomus ruficeps. Next base: position 145,427 of record VYZT01055605.1, on the reverse strand, counting down.
TCACGTATTTAGCCTGTTCCTGTAACCTGGCTACTTTTCCAGGTTTTTTTATTATGCACAGACAAGCAATTAAGACAAGACAGATATTCCAAATTCTCATTCTGGGAACAACCCCTATCAGCAGGTTTGAATGTCTGATGGAGAGCCCAAAAGCAATCTTTGTATTTTAAAGAAAGGTAATATCCCTGTGGTTCTCTGACAAATAGATCTGGATTGTATTTCAATTGTCAGAAGCCAAAGAGTGTTCATCTCCTTCACTTCAGTGCTAATAGTGCATGGAAAGCAAAACATGTTTAACTTGCATCAAGCCTTTCAGTGTCTCTGCTTTATGTAATAAAGAAGTGTTTGCTGTGTGATGGTGGCAGGAAAAAACCCCCACCCCGCCTCTTTACAGATATGAGAGAAGAGTGCTGGCTTCCAAGCCTAATTTTTTTGAACACTGGTGGATTATGTTTCCAACATTGTCCCTGGCACATTTCCAGGAGTCTCATATAGGAAAGGTTTTTAATTTCTTTTGTCTTTTCTTACACTTTTCCCTTTACTTTCTTCTCATTCCTTCCTCCCTTTCCTTCCTTACTCTTCCTTTATCCTAGGAACTGGTAAAGAAGACAATATGTGGAAAAGCATCTTTATTCTTGTCCTCTAATTGGAAGCTGGATGTTTTGTAATTTTTCTTTTAAAGAGTCAGATAGGCAGCGAGGTAACTGTGTGGCACTCACAGGAGCCACTCTGCTCTCACACTGGCTGATCTATGCACAGAGCCAGGGCAGAGATTCACCTCTGTGGGCACGAGGTCTGCACAGACCTGTGTGAGGCCAATGGGCACCGCAGCCCTCGCCCGCTCCCAGGCCCACCTGGTGGCTTCCAGCTTGGCCGGAGAGTGGCTCTGGAGGCCCAGCGTTCAGCCCAGACAGGGGCAAAGGTGGGATGAGCAGGAGCTGGCTCGAGGCACTGCAGTGGTGCTGGAAGGTTTCCTCTTCTGGAAAGGGAGTTTTTACAAGGGCGCACAGTCATAGGACAAGGGGCAATGGTTTTAAATTGAGAGAAGGTGGGTTTAGATTCGACATTAGGAAGAAATTCTTCACTGTGAGAGTGGTGAGGCATTGGAACAGGTTGCCCAGAGAAGCTGTGGCTGTCCCATCTCTGGAGGTGTTCACGGCCAGGTTGGATGGGGCTTTGAGCAACCTGATGTAGCAGAAGGTGTTCCTGCCCATAGCAGGCGACTGGTACTGGATGCTCTTTAAGGTGCTTTCCAATCGAAGCCATTCTATGATTTTATGATTCTATGATTCAATGTGTTGCATGCTACACACCAGCTTATGAGACCTCTGACATGCCTTCAGCACACCAGGCATTCCTGACACAGACCTAGAGCACAGCACCAGGTACTGGGTCTGCAAAGGAGGCATGATTCCTGCCCACAATAAATTTATGTGCCTAGTCTGTTTACTGCCCTGCCTGAGCTTCTTCCAAGCCTACAGAGACCCTGGAAAAATCCCATGGACTGAGCAACAGTAGTTAAAGCTTCCTAAGCCGCCTTAGCAAATCCGTGGTTTTTGAACTATGTAAGTAGACCCATGGAGAAGGGGATTGTCATATTGATTCTTTGCTGGGAGAAAAAGGGAGAACCAATGTCCAGCAAAGCCGAAGAGTCTTGATATTTGTAAGGGGAGTGAATGAACAACAGTCCAGTGTGGGATGGGTGGTGGACATATTGGCTGGGCATCCCGGGCGGGTGGATGTGGTGGGAAGCGCGGGTGGCGGAGCTGGAATGTGACCCCGCGCACGTCAGCTGCCGGGGTTCAGGGCAGCTCCCCTCGTGCTCTGGGACACCTCGTTCTGGAGGAGAGTCCCAGGAGGAGCCGGACCGCAGGGCGATGGACACGACCAGCTCACGCCAGTCTGCCGCCGTAGCTCTCCCAGCTCTCCAGTGCCTTCAATGGGGCATGACTCCGCTGACTCCCCATTACCGCGACCCCTCAGAGGTTCTCCCGTGGGGGAGGAGGTGGGGGGGGAGGGAAGTCTCCGGAGACGCCCCGATACGTTCCGGCCAGGCGGACGGCACAGCCCCGCGGTGCCGCGGAGCGCACCTGTGGGCGATGTGCGTCCCTGTGGCGATGCCCGCACCGCGCCCGCTCCCCGGGACGCGCGGCCGGGCGGGCGGG
>VYZT01055605.1:0-143061 GCA_013400735.1 Pomatostomus ruficeps | reverse complement strand
CTCCCTCTCCCCGCTGAGAGAAGGAGGGAGAGCCTCTCTTCGCCGTGCCACCCGGCTCGCCGCCGCCATGCTGCCCGGGGTGGGGGTGTTCGGCACCGGGCTGACGGCGCGGGTGATCGTGCCGCTGCTGAAGGCGGAGGGCTTCGCCGTGAAGGCGCTGTGGGGCCGCACGCCCGAGGAGGCGGAGGAGCTGGCCAAGGAGATGAGCGTCCCCTTCTACACCAGCCGCATCGACGAGGTGCTGCTGCACCAGGACGTCGACCTGGTCTGCGTCAACCTGCCGCCGCCGCTCACCCGGCAGGTCGCCGTCAAGACCCTGGGTGAGTGCGGGCGGCCGGGGGGCGACCCCGCCTCGGGCTCGGGATTCGCGCTCGCTTCGGGCTGAATGGAACTGAGCCCCCCCCCTTCCGTCCCCCCAGCGCGGAGTTCTCCCTTCGCTTTACTCTTCATCCCTCTTCCCCGTTCCCCATATCTCCGGAGAGAGGCTGGCCGAGCCGCGGATGCAGGCCGAGGACCGGCGGGGCGCGGGGGATGGCGCTGCGGCAGCCCGGTGTGACATCCCGTATCCCCGGTCCCTGCCGGCGTGGTCCCGCGGCACGGCGGACCCGCCCCTCCGGGATGCTCGGGCAAGCCTGGGCAGGGCCGGGCCTGACACCCAGGAGTGCGGGAGGAGGGAGCAGGTGTCATCCGTGTCGTGGTAAAAAGGAGAAAGTCGTGGTAAAAAGGAGAAAGTCACGGTAAAAGGGAGGAAATAATCATCCCGCCCGCCGGTTCCCATCCGCGCCTGGCAGGGAGCGCGATCCGAGCATCGCGCCCGCCCTGGGGCAGCGGCGCTGCTCGGGGGTGCGGGTGTCCGCCCGGCCCCGGGACCCCGGCTGCGAACCAGAGAGGGAGGCAGGAAGCGGTGACAGCAGAGGAAACGCTGTTACAGCCGAGGCTCAGCGAAGCTCACGTACAAAGAGAAGGAGGGACTGAAAAAGTAGACATGCACTGTGGTGAGCTGCTCTGGTTCCAGGCGTGCAGAAGCGGGCCGCATCTCGCCTTCTTCTGTGTGAGCACAAGTCTGGGCTGTACTCTTCCAGCTTCGTGATCTCTGGTCCTCGGACCCTGGCTTTCCGATGGATATTAGCGTAAGCACCCTCTGCAGTAAAGAAGTCTGAATTTGTCCCCACAAATATAGGTGACGAAAGGTGAAAATGAGAGGGAAACGCTGCGAGGTGTCGTCGCAGAGAACGTGCAGGTTAATGAGCCGGGGTGGCTGGTTCGGCTCTGGGGCTGCGGCTAAGTAGGCTGATTGCTATCGCTCTCGGCCTCATAAATGTGTGTGGCGGGTCGTGGTGTTACATTGCTACTAGCATACTCATTAGAATTAGTCACCATTCAAATGCTGCTAATATCGCAGCCAGCTAGTGTTTTCAACATTTAAAATTAAGCAATTAAGGAAATTAAGTCAGTACCTAAAGAAAAAATCCTGCCTCAAGTACAGTGTAGGCATTTGTCTGGAATCTTTGCTCTGTGTTTTTTGAGTTCTTTGAGTCAGAACATTCGCTTTTCTTTTATAATACACTTTTGACTTTCTCCTAAATATACTACACTTGCACCAGAAGCCTGACTTACTTGCCAGAATGATGTGTGAATGAATTTGTAATGTAGAAGTCTATATCCCACAAAACATATATAAAGGACAGTTACAAGGTTTCACATTTGACACACATTAATTTGGCGACAATTGTGTCAGTTTTCCTGTGACACTCTCTTCCTGCAGGTGTTGCTCCTGGAAGTGTCCTGGCTTGCCTGTGCTCTTAGAGGTAGAGTCCCATGAGGTTTCAGGCGGACATAAGGCATCTGGTAGAAGAACAGAATTTCTGAAATAAACAAACACAATTGGTGTGCTTTTTCTCAGAGGGCCAGACAAATGTCTAGCATAATAAAGTAATGATGTTTTGTGCTTCTCTGAATATTTGCAGATAAAGAAGAAAAAAAAAAAGTCTGTCCTCAAACATGAATTTATGAATGGTTCTATGAATTGAGGTAGCTGAGATGTTAATGGTAACTTGCTGATGCAATCTGCTAGCAACAGACCAGAGAAGGAAAAAGGTGTTTTCTCTCTGTTTATTAGAATTGCACCACTCTTAGTTCCCTTTCACCTCTAGTTAAAGGATTTCCTCCCTTTCCCCAGCAGTCGTTATTTGTTTGTTGTAGGGTTAACAAAGTTCATGTAAAAATGCATGGAATGGTCATAAAACAGGGATTAAACAGGTTACAAGGTGATAACGTGCAACATATGATAATTTTTTTTGGTGTGTTTTACTTAAAAGATTATTACAGAAATACATCTTGGACTACAAATAACCCCTCTCACAGTTATTTCTGAGGTAAATCTTCTTAATTTTTTTTTTTTTATACAGACTTTGGGTCTATAATGATGAAAGCTCTTGCATATTCTCATAGATGCAAACATGGAGCTAGAACAACAGTTCCCAAACTGCTGAGACAAATATCTCTCTGCTGGCAGCTCCATCTCCTGGTTCTGCTTGTCCTTCATGGCTTGAGAACTGCTGTGCCCTGGAGTGATTATTTTGCTTTAATCAATTAATTTTCTGCTTTGTGGGAGAGAGTGCAATTCAAGTGGGAGGTTCAGAAATCTCTGGTAAACAGGGGCAATGTTGTAGAGACTGAGGACAGCAAAAGATGGAAAAACATTCCTTACTCTTGAAATTTCACACAAGAAATATTATGTAGCAGCTAGAGATAGGACATAGGTGGGGATCCCAGAGGTTTTACAGATGGAGACTTCAGGAGGTCTAAACATGATGTCTTGCATTGCAGTAGAAGAGGAGGAAGACATGAGTTGTTAATAACATGCATGTCTGGCTTCTCTATTACAGGATGTGTATCTGGCCTGGGACAAGACAGGGACCAACTTTTCTTTGGTACCTGTGTTTTATTTTAAATGGTCTTATTTTCCAAAGCTGTGTTCTCATTTGGTGAAGTTTCATTATTAAAAAGTAAAAGCCCAAGGAAGCAGTTGATGGTTTTCCATCACCCATCTAGAGCTGTGTTTACACTGAATTTGCAGCACATTAAGTTCCCTCTGGCCTGTTTCTGATGCAGACTCGAGGTGAAGGTGGGGTGAAACAGGTGTCCCTGCAGCTGTGTTTAACTCTGGCTGCTCAGTGGGAGGGACTCGGCTGTTTTGTTTTCATTGATGCACCTGACATGTAGATGTATTGCTGCTTCAAATGTGTTTTTGGCACAGTGGCCCATCAACTGCTGTTGAAAGAGAAATGTATGAATACATGCCCCAGCTGAGGAAGTCCCCAAACCGTGGCTTCCTGGCAGCTGTTGAGGGGAGAAGATGGGAGAAATAAAGCTTCAAACATGCCCTGTTAGCTTTTCCTCTAAACCTCTGCTGTCCATCTCTGCTAGAAACAGGTTCCTGAGCTGCATCTGACTCTGGTAGTTTTCTTAGGGGTAAGGTCAATGTTGGGCAAGTCTTTGGAACAGAGAGAAATCAAAAGAGAATTGGAAACCAGGCTGGTTTGAACAGTGACCAAAAGCACAAATAAAACCTGTGGTGTTTTATATGAAATAGGCTGATGGCCTCTGTCACTTCTGGATAAAAGGAATCAAATTCCTTGTTTGCTTCTACAAAATGGGCCTGATTGACCCTTTCCCTTTCTTCCCCCGGTCTGTCCTGCTCACCTAGGAGCTCTTTTTATTATTGCTTTGTATTTGCTCCCTGGAGCATAATACAAAACTGATATCCTGACTGACTTGCTGCTAGGTGGTCAAGAAAGATCAATGGGTGAATATTTGGGTAAGCATTGAGAACAATTCTGCTGTTGAATAGGGGTGGTTTCCCTTCTCACTGAGCTGAAACATTTGGTATGTTTGCTAAAAGTTGTCCTCTTTTCCCCTTCCCCCATGCTTCAGCAGTACAGTCGTATGCCAAGCCTGATCAGGCAGGGGAGATGTGTTTGCATGCAGGGATATGTCACCTGTTGAGTGCCTATTTGTGCCCAGTGTCAGAAGAGCTGCTAGTACAGACAATATGATATGACCCTCCACCTAGTTCAAAACTGTCAGCACATGACTTTTCCCCGTGTAATCCCTCCACAGTCAATTAGACATGACATTCCTCAGATCCTGGCTGAAACAGTGGCTTTGTGTGACTGAGTAGCTGCCACATCAGGTGAAGTGATTTACTGCAGGTGGTTCTGAAGACCTTGGTGACATTTCATCTTGAAGGCACAGATATTTCTACATGCCTGGTCCAACTTATTCCTGAATTCCACATGAGTGTTTCTGGGGAGCAAATGTTCTGCTTTTGAGAAGATTCAAGTACCAGATGTTTAGCATATCTCTGGAGATGTTATTCTTGATTCTATTTACAGTTGTTTTGCTTACTCTTTCATACCAAGTAAAGGACAGGAACACTGAGCTGTGTGTTGAATATTTACTGCACGTGTTTGCAGCCATGTCTACGCAGTATTAGTTTTTAAAATGTTTATATTGTAGTAGCGCATGGTAGGAGTCCATTCTGCCTGGGGACTACATACAGTATGACTTTCCCAGCCCTCCAGACGCAGCTCCTCTTAAGGAGCACTTAAAGTTTTTTGCTGATTGGTAGTTCTTCTATACTTGATTGTGGTCATGAGGGAGCATCTTTATTTAGAGAGGAACATAAATAGTGCTGCTCAGATCCTTACCTTCTCACTCCTTCACAGGAAGCACTGGCACCACACAGGCGTGCAATATATAGGCCTGCTGTCCGAAATGTGTTTTTGAGAACTCCTTGTTAAAGCACTGACAGTATTATTGCTGGACCTACCTCTGAGGTGGGAAGAACATCAGGCTGCAGTGAAGTAATTTACAGATCTGATGCAATCTCTAATTAATTTCTACGTTCCTCTGCACCCATGCAAATCAGGCAGAAGTTAGGGTTGTAGCAGTGGATAAAACTCACTCCAGAGTTTACAAAGCATTAGGATTCTTGGGGAAGAGATGCCCTATTAAGGGAAAACATTATCATGACTATTTATTATTAATAGCAATGTAATTTCTGTCCTGTAATATTGAGTTTAAATTTGACCTAACAGCAGTGACTTTCAGCAGAACATGCTCCTGTACTTGGAAGGCAGATGACTTTGCGGCATATTAAATGTGAATTATGGTCATCTTATTGCGAAAGAAGTCAGATGAAGTGCTGTCTATCTTTAATCAGCAGGGCTAGCATAGGCTGTGATGCCCTTTTTTTTTTGCATTTATTGGAAAGGCAGCCCAAAGAGCCTGCTGGCTAATGGCTCCATGTCGTCTTTCTACTTGAGTGATGAAAGTATACCACAGAAAATGGCATCTAACTCTTCCACTGACCTTTTTCTCTCAGTACTGCAGACCTTTAATGCCAGTATTATTCCTGTAAAATTCCTACAGAGATACTGGGCCTTTGAGATAGTTGAGGTAAAGTTCAGGTTTAAATACCGAACTAATAAAAACAATAATAAAAAACCAACAGAAAACTCCCCACCTTGTTTCCTTTCTGACCTTCAAATCAAAGAGGTATTTTCATTTTTCCCAACTGCTCTCTACTGTGTGAAAGCAGCCACCAGTTCTGTTGTTGCAGTGGGAGGTGGGTTGGGAGCTCAGTATGGACCAGACTTGGAATACTGGGGCACAGCTCCTACTGTGATGACACACCCAAATGTGCCTAGCCTAAGAAACAGCCAGTTGTGATGGAAGTGATTGTTTCAAACACGGTTAGACATGAAGATTCCACTGCGATCCTGTGTCCAGTCAGGTCAGTTTGTGTTGCTGCAGTTTCTTCCCTACTGTTTTTAAACAGAGTGCTTGGCCTTGGGGGTCCCAAGTTGCTGTCTCCAGACCAGTGTGGGCAACTGAAGTGGGTTGGGCTGAATCGCCTCAGGATGGCTGCAGGTGTAGCTTTGGCCCACTCAGCTCGAGGGGGGGGAGATGTGGAAAGCAGCATCTCTCAAGTTTGATAGGTTACCGTCTGCTGTCAGATTTTACTGTGCTCTGTAGGTGAGTTGGCTGAAACAAATGGCAGCCCAAACCCTCAGCAGCCCCACTTCTCCCTGTGATTTAAATGGCGAAATGTGCCAGAGCACAGACACCCTCCTTCCATCTGCATGATGGCCGGGGGCTTGGACCTTTGGCATGGTGAAGTGAAGAAAATTAGAGCAGTGCAGACCTCTGCCACAGTTTGATTTGATCTGTCATACTTTGTTAGGCAGAGCCCATAGTCAGGGGTCATACTTTGGAGAGAAATCTTTCTTTTAATATATGTGTCAGGGGTGCTGTTGTATTTTTTTTCTTTTTCTTTTTTTTTTTTGGTAAATCTTTATGTGGGCAAGTCCTTATGACCTTTATCATTTCAGTATGCTTTTAACATTGTTGTGGTATTCTGGTCCTACATAGTGTTAGCAATGGTGGCAAATACAGCTATTTTTTTGCTGTCTGTGGTGCTGGAAAAACTCATCTGTTCAAAGACTGGTGCACCCCAGGGCTGTTTTCAGCACGGGTCCTTCCAGGGCACCCGTGTCAGTGCTAACAGTGACAAACCAGCATTAGCAGTGCAGTAATATCTTGATTTGGCATTGCAAATGGGTGGAAGAGGTAAGTAGCTCTCTGAGGTGTGGCTTCTGGCATGGCTGAGGAAGATTTGACTAGTATGAGTTCACTAAAAAAGAGCTGGGAACAGTAAAGTATCTCCCATGAACGAAGCAGGCGTTGGTGCTAAAGGTGTAGATAGGCATGTCTAGCCTTGTGGCTGTGCTAGTGAGGATCTCCTTTTGTATTTCACTTGCTGGCACAGTTTGTACAGTGAATATCACACAGACAATATCTTGTGCAGCTTTTTTTTTTTGTTAAAATGGCACAGCTGTGTTGTTGCACAAACAGAAAATGTGCAGCATAGCTTGATTCTATGAGGAGATAAGAGAAGGTATTGATAAAAGGTGTGTTTCTACTGTTAGAGCTGTGCTCAGGCTAAGTATTGTAATTATTTAACTTCTAGAACAGAATATCACACTCCTATAACATGGGAAACATCAGAAGACAGATTTTTTATTTTTATTTTTGTTGTTATTATTGTTATTGCTTCTTGCATAGCTTTGTTCCTTCAGTCTTGACACTGTGATGCCTGCTGTGGTACTGAGCTGTCGGAAGCATCTTCAGTAGACCTTCCCTCTGTGACTTTGTCGTGTTGCTTGGTTTTAGGGACTTGAGTTGCAGAGTGATCAGTGGTGTAGGTAAAGGAAGGACTTGCAACCTGCTTCTATTGTTCCAAATTTTGAAAGAATATTAAATAATAAATTGAGAATATGTAGGTAAATGCAGAGAAGGAAAAATATGTTGAGCAAATAAAATGACTAGATTTTCAAGCTTCCCATAGTTGCCTCTTTTCTCTCATTTGTTTGGGGTGGGTTTTTTTTGTTTTTTTTTAAAGCCCTCTCATGCCCAAAATTGACAGTATGTATCAGAGGTTTACTGTATGCTCCTGATATGGAGAGTTGAGCACAACCTGTGATGGAGGCAGGGTAAAAGCTCTGCAAGATAGTAAATATGTTGTTCTATCTGGTTTTGTTTGAAAACTAGATATATTGCAGCTTACTATGCTTTTCTTTGTATGTGCAGTAGATTTTGCCCATTGTGCAGTAGTGATGGCAGAGCACCAAGGATGAAAATGGAGGTAAATTTCCAGGATGGCCAAGATGAATGTTTTTCACAGGCCACAGCAATGCAACAGCCCCTTTCACTGTTAATATCTGTTTGCCACAGTACTATTTTGAGTGGCTATGAATTGTTCTGGTTGCTTCAAACCACTGAAGCAGAAGTGTTTACCCTACTGCTTTTTGTTTATTATCCATGTAACAAACTCCGAGTTCCTAAGAGTGAGCTGTCAATGTCAGTGACCTCATTTGCAAGGTCAGCATGCATGCAGGTAACAAAACCACGCTCCTTAAAAAAAATTATTTCAGTTCTTAGGTCTTGATTTAAATAAATTTATTTAAATGGCTATGTAATTAAAGAGGGACAATCCCTTGTGTAGGTTTCCTAAATTGATTTAAGGCCTGGTCTGCACACAGATTTTTGTACCAATATAATTATGACTGCAAGGGGTAAAATTTCTTTAATGCAGTAATTGCTGTGTGGTCATTAGAAGTCCAGCTGGTGTGACTTGGCATGAACACTGTTCTGCCAGCACAATGGCACCTGTGTCTGGTACAGGTTATTCTTGCCCCTGTGCAGGCATGAGTGGTCAGCTGCATCCATCTTTTGGGTGTTCAGCTGGCATAGATGTATCCGTGTTACAGGTATAGTCCAGCCCTAGGCATATTGGTATAGCTGTGCTCTGCATAAAGACGGTTCATATATTCATTCAGGTGGTTCATGGTTGTGGACACTGTGAGGATTTCAGTTTGGCTTTTGGGTCACTGTGAGTTTGGAGACCTTTGAACAAAAGTCTTCAAGAGATCTCAGACTTCTGTGCTTATTTGGGAGCTGGCTGTGCTAAAAATGTGGTGAGGAGCAGAGGAGGATGAACCTGGCTGCCCTGCACAGCTGGTGCTGACCACCCGTGTCAGACAGGACTCATCCACCTGGCAGGTGTTAGCATAATTGTCCTCGAGCCCTGTGGATGCCTGGGATGGCAGCACTTCCAGATGGAGGAACTGGCATCCAGGATATCATAAACACCAGGTCTTACTAATACACAGGTTTGAGCTGCAGGGTAACAGGAGTTGTAGGGAATTGCGGAGGCTGAGAGTTTGCCCCCTTTCCTCCTTCGGAAAGAGGCCATAGCATCCTTTGTTTTAGTGTAGCCAGGGCTAATGATGAAAGCTATTTTTTTATCAGGCTTAACTCCTAAGTATGAGCATGGTGAAGAGCACAGAAAATGATAACGTGGTGTGAGGAACTTGCTTGGTAGTAATGTGAGAGTAAACACAGTCATTTAACACAGGGAGTAAAACTGCTTTTGTCATTTGCTACTTTGCTAAAGTTTATCTCGGGGTGAAAACTGGTGCCTTCAATTCCATCACAGCAGCAATCACAGCTTTAGTGAAGCAGATGGTAATGAAAAAAAGGCAGCACCTTTGTTTTGCATTCTGATGTTTCCATGGCTTTTATCAGCAATAAAGACCCTTGTTTTGGCACTTCCTTGCAATGAATGTTTGGCTGTCTTCAGCTATTCCATCTGGCAATTTTTTGCCAGGAAATGCCCAGAAGGGAGGTCATGGTTGAATTAAATACTGTTTCTAGGGTACTGGGCTTCACATGGCTAATGAGAAGCCTTAATATAGAGAGCTTTTCAAAATCCAAATGGAGTCAAGCAAGGAGAGAGAACTATAAAATAGTAATTATCCTTGCTGTGCTGGAGTGCTGCTGCTTAAAAATGTGAAACCAAGGGCTAGGCTGAGCACTCCCAATTCTTTCTCGTAGGGTCTGTACATATAGTTTCATATATGTGTAAAAATTAAAAAAAACCATTAAGGTGAAAAATATATAAATTAAAAATTCCTGGAAGTCCCTCCCCTTCCTTCACTTCCTCAGCCCATAAAAGACAATGCAACTGTTAGTGTTTTGTGTGGGGATAGGAAAGGGGAGAGAAAATAGCTGGGAGAACATCTGAAACAATTGCAGCTAAGCTTGTGTGCTTTAAAATAAATTCCAGAAATGTGCCTGAAAGTTGTATGTAACAGCTTTGATTCTGATCCTGCTTGCTCCACTGTAAATGCAATTAAAGCTCTACTGGATCAAAGCAAATAGTTGAAATTTATGATGGCATTACTAAGAACACATTGTGGCCCAAAAGAAAAACTAACTGTGCCTCAGGGAGAGGGGCCTGGCCTTGCAGATCTGTGTCCTCTTGGCAAAGGCATCTCTGTCAATTTAGGAAATGACTGATGGGAGTCTTGGGACACAGTTCTGCAAACCTTTGCTTACAAGTAGTCTCTTTGAAGGCAAAAATCACTGATTCCTTGTAAAGAATATTTGTGAGGCACAGTAATTCATGTAAGTAGGAATTTGCTTGCAAACTGCTTTTGTACCAGTTCATCAAAATATATGAAGATAGAGCTACACCTGTGCAATTCCATAGCTTGATATAGTTGTGTTTCTATAACATGTTGTGGCAGCATGTCTGCAGGAATGAAAAATAAGATGGAAAATATTTGGAGCAGAGGTGCACAGATACCTTAGCCATAGCCTACAAAAATCTATCACTAAATGAGCGTGACAGAGCTTGCAGAACTCTTTTGTGACTTGCTGCTTGCCTTGAAGGAACTTGACAGTTTAGTGCTGGGAAAGATGCTTTGTGGTTAAACAGTCTGAGATGCTTTGATAAAGATTTTCTTCTCAGGCAGACTGCTAAGCAACACTCCCTGAGACTAGTTAGTGGATACAGTGTTATCTGAATACATGAGAAGGTGTCCTGAATTTTAAGTTCATGTTGCTGAAGAATTCTCTTTAAAAATCCATGCCATGAGATGCTTGCTTTGCAGGGCTGACATCTTTGCTAAACTAACCCAAGTACGTGTGGACATGGCCTGTGACTATTGGTGTAACTTGAGAGGAGAACCATGGACCTGAAATGTAATTCCGAATATAATTGTTACTCCACCACATAGCCATTTGGAAAAAATACTTTGACGCATTGTGTGCCTAAAATGAGGAAATTGTGTTCACAAGCCATCTTGCTTCTGTCTCGTGAATGCTGTTCTGTTTGCTTGTGAGATTTGATGCTGTCTAGCAGACTTATTTATGCCTTCGATTATAGTGCTGTCTTGCAGCTTGTCATATAAATTTAATTGCGATGGTACTGTGCTTGTTATAGTTTGAAATTACAGATTTGTTCACGTAGGTGAAGGTGATCCTTCGCAAGGCCTGATGATGTGCACAGATGTTTTGGCAGCTGCCGAGGCCACACCTGCTTCCATCTGTGTGCAGAGGGACCTGACTCTTGACATGTCAGGTGGGGATAAAATTGTTCCTCTCTACCGTTGTCGTGCGTTTGGTGAGGCTCCTGTTTGCACTAAGCAAGAGTGGTATGATGAGAATTAAGCTTGAGAATTTCTGTCCTGAGTTTCCATTCTCTGTAACATGGGTTGTGTGCTTTAATTAGATTGCATTTACCTGCCTTCCTGAAGCTGGTTTCAACTTTCAGGATTCCCAAAACTACAGACTGGGGATGAGGGAGCACAGAGGAATTAAGAGACTTGCTGAAGCGTGTGGGAAGGTGGTGGCAGGGGCAGAAGTTCAGTCCTCTGAGGTCTGCTCTTCTCTTTCATTGCACTACCTGCTGCAGCTGAGCGCTGTTGAGTGGATGATAATCATGGGAAGCACATCTGAGCTGCTGGAAGAGGACCAGTCACTGTCACTCTGGTCAGGGCTTTTCCCTGGATGGTTGTGCAGGGACTATAAAACCAGGGTGGGAAGAGAGGACTGGGGAGAGTGCAGAGTAACCTGGCTCACAGAGGAGACTAACCTCTACCACTACTCTTGTTGGTGTCCCTTTTTAATGTGTACAGGGCAGCTCATGAAGGAATTGCAACTATTGGAGGCACTGAATATTTTGTGGGTTATTAATGTCAGAAATCATCTTTCCAGTGTTGGAGCTTTGTTTAAGAGATACTACCAAAAAAAAAAAATCTTAAGACAGCTTGCTATGAGCAGCAATGGCTCAGCAGCTGGGAGACTTGTGTATTTATTTTAACAAAGTATGGAGTTTATCTTTAGTATTTGTTATGGCCCTCTGCACACTGGGAAACCCCTTTCTTTAGAAGAGGGGCAGGGCTTTTTTGGGCTGACTGGAGCAACTGCTGTTTTGGAAGATAGACAGTAGCATACACATATGTAATATTGGTTGCAAATACAACCTCGAGCATCAGCCCAAGCTGATAGGAGCAAGTTCAGATTTGCAGCTGCTGTTAGGAGTGCTCAAATGAAGTATCAAAAAAGATAGGTAATTTCATGTCTGGGCATTTTTTCAGCCTGTAGGGTGCTTGGCCTCTTGCATTGTACAGAATCATCTGATGGTGCTGGGTGAAAGTGAGGAGGGTACTGGTAGTGGCTGGAGCTGCATGTGCTATCTTGGTCTTGTGCTTATTAGCACTAGATGGAATTGCACTGTTCAGAATCATGAATGATGTCTTTCTAGGTAGATATGAGTGTTAGTGCTTTTCACCAAGGTGGTAAATAAATAGGCATTAGAAAAACATTTCCTTTCTTTGGTGCCTGACAGAAAATTGTGGGATGATGCTCTAACTGCTAAATCAGGTTTTGGCAAATCATTTAAGGCTCTCTTGAAAAGTCTTAAGTGTAGTGCAACAAGTGAGGTAATTAATTGGCCTTGTGAGCTCTTTGGTTTAATGAAAAAGGACTGGATTCCGAGGCTTTTGCTTACTTTGAGGAGGAACTACTTTCACATTTCTTTATTGAAAAGGATGCATCAAAGAATTAATAGCAGAGAAGTACAGGAAAGTGGTTTTTTTACTCCCAGAGGATATTAGTTTTACTTGCACTGCAGCTCTGGACCAGGATGACGTATACATCTAGGTTTTTATAACTGTTTGTCTGGTCTTAGTATGCTAGCCTGCATTCCACGTGAATTATATGGTGCTTGCAGCTAGGAAGTCTGTAGGAAGCAAGCAGATCATACGGATTATGCTCTCATGATTGTAATGAGATACATTCTTTGTCCATGTATCAAAAATCTCTGGAACAAACTTCAGATGGGATTGTGCCGTAGCAATGGGCATGTGAAATTGCTGCAACTGTTGATGCAGGAGAAGACAAGAGTGTCACATTTTTCAGTCCTGCCAGCAAATAAAATACATTAACTTGTAATTTATTATTGTTCACGGAATATATATCTGTAGCAATAAGATCACCTTGTCAGTCTCTCTGTCTTTTTCTCATTATCTGTTCTTTTATTCCCAGGCTCATCTGGTACTGTAAAGCCATTCACGACCTGAAACTAGTGTTAGGGAAATTAGTGTGGGTAATTGTGCCACTTCAATTTTCTTGTAGCAAACAGGGGAGTAGTTTCTTGATTAGAAAAAAAAATAAAAATATGGCCAGAGAGGAAGAGAAGTCAGAAAATCACTCTCAGATGGAGATAGACTCTGTAACTCTGGTAGGAGAACTGTGTAGCATGAGCCTCTGTTCTGATTTAATACAGCTGTACTGTCCCAATCTCTAAACCTGTAATTACAAGCCTGTGAGAGATGGATTGATGTGGAAAATAGTAAGGATATTAATTAAAATGCCATGGATGATGTGGGGAACATCAAGCCTTATGTGCATTAAATAGAGAAACTGGCATATATATAATTCAAAATGCTTTGAATTTTCAGTCTTGGATCTTGTTTCTCCTTTTGGATGCTTAAGTAATTGTAAATTGCTTCACAGGGCACAAGATGGTGAAAATTTGGGTATTTATAGTCAAATGTTCATTTTGGTAAGATTAAAGTGATTTCAACTAGCCTGTTGCTTTTCAGACATGGAAAGCAGAAAAAAAGGTCTGTGTGGCACAATCTGAGATTTACCTCTACATTTCCTAGGAGAATATAATATTTTTTTCATGTTGGTTCATTCATGTTTACCCCTGTGCTCAGGTAACTCACACAAAAATACGAATGCAGTCATTCTTTATTCCTCCTGGGGATTAAAATTAAAGGTCCTTGGGATTAGAGGTGGAGCAGGTGAAAAACACTTTGAGTAGTTGGGGATGGGACACCCGTGTGTCTCTGGTTCTCAGTTTTGCAGATCCTATAGCCTTTAACACATCTGTTGCGTTCCTTTTTTTCCCTGTTCTTATTACATCTCCCAGGAGAAGTTTTACAATGACGGGAAAACTCTCACCTCTGCTGGTAGCTGTGGGTGTTGGAGCCCATTCAATTGAAGCACATCAGCAGCGGTGAGTGATCAGAGGCAGCATAAGCTTGCAGAGCTCTTACTCTGGACTGCCTCAGTACAGCAGTGGGTGTTCTGGGTTAAAGTGTGGGAAGGGGGCTATCCACCTGGGCAGGGTCAGACCCCTAGGCAGCTTGTCCCTCTCTCCATTCGTGTAAAGCATTGGAATAGCTGCAGTTGTCCTCTAGGCAGTAGGTTTGTTAGCCATCAGTGCAGAGATGTCTTTCACTTGTTGGGAGGCTAACTGTGAAAACTCAAGCAGAATTGCAATCAAGGTGAAGTGCTAAAAGATTCACAGCCCTGAAGAACTTGCTGTCTCTGAAATTTTTGGCCATTCAAAATCTTCCAGATTTTGCCTCTGAGAGCTTGATCAGTATTAGGAGTGTGTTAGGCATGACCCTAATGGAACTTACACATGCCTGAAGCCTAAAGACTTGAAAGCTTTCTGATCTGCTATTGGCAAAAAGTCATCTGTTTGAAGTCCCTTTCTGTTTAGCAGTTGTTGTTTTGTCCAAAATTCCAAAGAAACTGGTCTTGTACTGAAAGCAGCATTACAAGAAGTGGAAAGCCAAACCCAGTTGCTTGCATTGTCTCAGCATTTCCGTGAGATTGAGAGAAGTGGCTAGAGCAAGTTGTTTTTCTTTAAACAAATACTTTTTTTTCTATTGCAGTGCTTGTTTTATGGCTGATGCCTTTTTGCTGGGTTTTATCTCAGAGGAGTAAAAAGCTGTAAATACTGGGAGTGGGATAAAGAGAATGGAATCTGTGATGGAAATGTGCAGTGGGCCATAACTGGGCTGTGCTGCCACTGCTGTCTGCACAACAGCAAACTTTAGTCAGGTAGGAGAATCTTGTATTTCTTTCTGCATGGCTGACTTTCTTACATTTGGTGGCCTGTGTTTGGCTTGTTTGTTTGGAAACAGTGCCAAAAAAAAAGGAGACTTGTGAATGGTGGGGAGTACCATGGGCTGTTGAGGTTCAAGTCCTGTGTTAGGGGTAGAAACCACCTAAGTCTTCCCTCTGCCCCCTTTGCAGGAGATAGATGCTTGCTGCAGGTTCCCTGAATGTCACATCAATGTGGCAAGCCGTACCCAGCCTTGTGTGAAGTGGTGAGAAGACTTAGCAGCGTTCTTTGGCATTTCTTGTCTTTGAAAACACACTGCTCGAAAACATCAGAGAATGTTTGCCTGGAAGAGGAGGATGTGTTTCAGTCAAATGATAAGAGGGGAGGGGTTGCTCTCAAGGCTGAGTGTGAGACACCTCCCTTCTTAGAAATGGGAAAAATAGATGAAAACAGAAAATGGAAAGGCACCCATGATGCTGACAAATTTGGCCTGAGGAAGCCAACCGAATAAAGGCCGGCAGGGGAGGGGATGGGAGAGAGCCGGAGCAGGAGGGAACAAGTGTTAATGCAGCAGGCTGTGCTTATGGGACGTCTTGTAAAGAATGGAAGGGGAAAGAGGGCGTAGCTGTTGTTAGTCCCAAACTCCCTTGTCTGCCCTCCCTCTTGCCTGGGAACTGTGTTTCCTGTCTCCCTCCCGCTGTCAGGCTGTGGGTTGCTTGCCTGGAAAGGGCTGTGCACCCGTTGCCCCTAGGATGTGCTGCAGGGGCTGGCCTGGTGGTGGTGGGTCCCTGGCAGTGCGATGCGGCTGGGAGGAGAGGGCTGGGACAGGACCTGAAGTGAGATTTGCATTACTCTGGGAAAGGGTAAACTGGGAGGGATGTTGAGAGGGAGGAAGACATCACTGACTGCAGTGAGAACTGTCACATTTCACACTAAGATGCAGTGAATTAATGAACCTTCCCTGGAAGTGAAAATGCTAGCCATGTGCTTTGGTGGTGAAAAAGGTTAAACAAAGAAGTGTGTTACCTTTACTGTCTTTTCTTCAAGCTGTCTTGAACTTTCCAGAGAAAGACTCTGTAAAGGCTCTTTCCCTGTGGAGATGAACTTCAAAGATCACGACTCTTGAGTGGAGGAATAAAGCAACCTGTTTGGCACTGCAGACTCCCCACTGAAGTACTGAGAACTATTCTGGTCAGGCAGAAAATGCTTTGGGCACCAAGTGCAGCAGGTTACTGATAACATCACTGTGATGGTGAAGGATGGAAAGCTAGTCTTCCTTTAGAAGATTAGGAAGGCAGAGAGGTCAGGCACAGTTAGAAATTCTTGTTTATTAAACAGAGGTGATGAATAGGTGTTTCAGCATCAATAAGCCACGAGACAATTGATAAAAGCCTTGTTGAGTAACTCCAGAAGCTTTTGCCAAACACAGTAAGGTCTGTGTGAAGTGACCTGTCGTGTCTGTGTGTGCTATAGCCTCCCATACTTTCAGGTGTATGAGCTGTCTTCCCAAGATGGTTGCTGACATGTGTGGTAGGCAGACAGCCAGTGTCACCTAGCCTGAACTCAACCTGTGTTTAGAAAATGGGTAAAAAAAATCTGTAAAAATGTGGACTTTGATGGTTTGTTGTTGTTTTGTTTTTGTTTCTTGTTGTTTTTGTTGTTGTTTTGGTTTTGTTTTGTTTGTTTTGTGAGGGGGGCCTCCAGGACAATGCTTTTCTCCATGCTCTGGGAAGGGAATAGCACCGGTCCAAGCTCTGTCAGGGCTTGCTCTTGGTTGCTACTCTCAGTTGTGTCCCAACCCTGCCTTGTTTCGTGGAAGTCACCCAGCTCCTCATAGTGGGGGCCTGTAGAGATATGTATATTAGCCTGGCCTGTGCTATGATGTTGCCTGATTTGGCAGTGGTTCCCACGAAGTGTATTTCAGTTGTGCAGCAAGCATTACGATTAGGTGGGCTCAAACTTACTTGCTATTGTTTGAATAGAGTTAAATGCCCCAAGGATGCTGTTAGCAGCACCCCTGCAGCCTTCTTCATTGAGACACTTTCCTAGTGCATGCAGTTCTTGAGTATACTCCAGGCAGCCCCAACCAGTGGCTTGTAGGCAAGAAATTGTTCTGGGTGTCTTCAGACTCAAATGTGGTTCAGCCAGGCCCAGGTGTAGAGGGAGAGCAGACTATGTGGTGCTTTTATCTGTTCAGCATTGTTTCTTCTGGGTCAGACAGGGCTTAAGGTTATTCCTTGGCTTCATGAGCAGGGCTGCTGTCTGCAGGGGAAGGGGAGGGGAGGAAGAAGGTTATTAGGTCCTAATGGATCCTTCTTGAAGCTCTTGCTTGTTACCAGTCTCCAGAGTGGGAATGGATGACAGAAATTCTCAGCTTTCTCTTTTCCTGGGGCAATACTTCTGCTCTGTGAATTAAAGGGTATGGCATCAACCAAGTAACAGCAAGAGAAGCACAGCTGTGAGGATGTGAGTGATGCCTCATCCAAAGAAGAGTTAAAGGTACATTACAGCAGCGCGACTCAACCTGAGGTCTGTGAGCAAAGTCTGCAGATACACACCTTCCTCCAAGTGCAGGCAATCAATTTTCAAGGGGGAAAAATGCAAAAAACTATATTTCAGGCTTAACTTAGTGTTTATATGGTTGCAAATGACACAAAAGCTTAGTGGTCCTTGGATTAAAAATCGTTGAGAATTTTTTGCTTGTGAATTGTACCTAATTGTTGTCCATCTCCCACCCGGTTCACAGCCTACACTGGCACACTTTTAAACACTGGGCTTGAACGGGGGAGGGAAGGGAACTGTTACTGTGACTTGCTTGACTTGGCCCAATGAACAACTCAGCCTTTTCCTAACATGGGTATGTCTACAGTGTGCATGACTTTGTATAGTTGAGCTATGTTTTTCTCCTCCTGGCTTCTTTTTATGCAAGTTTTTCTCATGTGAAATATTTTGGATTAGATGAGGTTTACAAGGAGGAGCTTACATTACATTTCAAGGTTTGCCTTCTGCTATTGCATTGGCATACTGACATCATATCCCCTGGGGTCAAACCTCTGGGATGAGAGCCAGTATTTAAAAAGATTTTTTTGCAGGGTGGAGGAATATCTTGTAATTTCACCCCCTATGAGTTCGACCTCTCCCTCTTGCATGGCTTGTTCATTATTTCAGATTCCACCTCTACAACAAGTAAGAAAAGACTGTTTTAGCCCTTATTGTGATACTTCGTGCTTAACCGTCTGCTGAGAAGGCATTGATGATATTACATGCAGCTTGATCTCCTCCTGACTTGTTTCTGAATTGCTGGTACATCCGTGTAGGCTGTTAAGCCATCTTTGAAGCTCACTGTGTCACAGCAGCATACATGAGGGCTAAATCTACTGAAGGCAGCCAAGTGGTACCAGCGTGAAACTGGAGTGACCAGAAAATCATGTCTCCTTTCTTCTGGATTATGTATAGCAGAGAGGGGTGAAAGCTTCAAGTGAGCAGAGAAAATTTTGAAAGCAGCTTTTTGATTTCCCTACCGAAGAGTCTGGCCAAGTATGCTGAAAGTAATTCCAGAGACCACAAGCTGATTTGAAGTGGGTCCCCAGAGTTGCATAAACAGACAATGCATTATTCATGAGCTAACTGAGCCTTTGCCCTCCTCCAGCAGACTGGGACAAGCAGAAATGTGCTTGCTTGGCTCACCTGGTTGACTGGCCCTCTGGGAAGGCTCTACTCTTTGCAGAGCGAAGTGGAGAGCAGAGAAGGCTGCTGATATAATTAGGCTGATTTGCACTGTGACTTAGAAGCAGTTTGAGAAGCCTATATGAATTCACTTATGACTTGTTAGTGCTGTGTTTGTCAGACAGCAGTCAATGGGGATAAGAAGTCTGGGATGCACAAAAATGATGCAGGAGGGAAAGACTGCCTAGATACCAGTGTACCTGTTTGCTAAACCCATGGACTCAAGCACATCTCATCCTTGTTCCTCCTGTATTCACTTGCAGAAAACAAAAATAACAGTAATTTTCATTAGAAGCTGTTGAGTGTGGCCTCCTCCAGTGTATTTTGGAATCATAATCTTGTGGAAAGCACACCTCACCCAGCAGGAATTCAGCAAATCCAGTAACAGGCTTATGATGCTGGATCTGGTGTGAGAGGTTTCAGGTCAGCTGACCATAAGCTGACTGGAGAGCAGAAGGGGCTGCCCTTGTTTGTACCCGTAGCTATGATGTTCATGTGGGATGTGTTTGTGGGAGAACTGGGTGTTGTGTGTCATTTCTTCTTGAAGCATCTTGTCACAGGGAAGCTAAGTAGACACAGAAACATGGACTTAGAGCTGTAGAAGTGGCCACAAAAAAAAAGTAATCTTGGTGGCTATAGCACTTTTCCTTCGTGCTGTGTTTGTCAGTCTTGCAAGTTCCACATCTGACTACTTCCTTAGTAGCTTTTCTCCTCTCTGATTTTATTTCAGCAACAGTGCTAAAATGACATTTTGCTCCTCTCCCATCCTCCACTGCTTACGTTGCCATCGAAGCACTGAGCTACAACAGTTGTAACATTAATGTGCCATGAGCAAAACCTACTAAAATACTGTGATCTGACGGAGAGCAGATGAATGTTGTCACTTGAATGTATCCTACTAAGTTTTACTTAGCATTAATGTGTGTAGCAGTGGATATTTTAGCTGGTACACATGTGCAGTAATGTTCTTAGTCCCAGGACTGCACTCTCTTGTAACAGGCACAGTTCATTGCAGAAAAATAAGTGTTCGGAGAGAGGGGCTAGCATAACCGTTCCATAATCACACTGGAAGAACAGGTCATATTACATCTTTGGAATAAGCTGCTGTGGATTCATCATGAAAACAACCATTTGGGTTTGTCTCTGAGAGACCAGCTCTCTTACTGTGTCATGTTCACAGCTATTTGAGACAGACAAAACTGTTGAGGTCACCTAACCAATCTCCTGGACAGAGAAGAGTTTTCTCTACAGCATATTTTTGTCATAGATCTAATCTTAAATATTTTCCTTGATGGGCATTCCATCACAATTATCTGTCTGCTGGAACAGGTACCTTGTAGTCAGGCTATACTGTCCTTTATGAATTCAATCACATTATTTCCATGCAACTCTAGTTTTTAGTACCTTAATGAGTTTGCTTCAATCCTTGTTCTATTCTTTGAATTCACATATACCTGCTGTTCTGCATCGATGTGTCATATCTGTCTGTCAGTGATTGATGAAATTATCTCAGTTTACTAATGCCTCACATAATCTGCTGAACTGCATTCAGATGCCATTAACATGGGTTGGGGGTTAGACCACTGTGACAGAAAAGTTGGAGCTAAATCATCCCCCAGATTGGTTTCCAACTTAAACCATATCCCAGTGGTCTAGTAAGAAGCAAAAATAATGCTGTGGTCACAGTCCATCTTCTGGTATGCGGTCAGATGACCCATGAAAGCATCTAAACCCTTTAAGGCCTGAAAATCAATGCTGAATGTGTAAGCAGTCACTATTGTGGAGCTGTCTGCATCAGAGAAGCGTGCGCAAGGAGATTGTGTTTTCCCAGAGCTTTTGCAATGGCTGTTGCCAGGGGGTTGTATTTTCCCTCTGTACCACTGCAAGTACTACAGAGGCTGGTGTGCTCTCACACTGCTGTGCTCTGTGTGCAGGCAGGCTGCATGAGCGTGCTGGGTCTGACATGCATGTTGATCACTGCCATGTCAGATAGGTAGGTAGACAGTGGCTGTGATTTTTCTTTTTCAGCTCTTCAGTGAGCAGCTCAGTCTATTCATTGCAAGCCTGCCAGCAGCTCTTGCCATTCAAGTGGGTGATGTTCTAGCAGCATTTCAGAGCTGGCAGAAAAGGGTGATGATCAGATGCAGCCAGTTAAAAATACTAAGCATATGCTTTACAGGAACATTTGTTCTGTATCCCTGAGCTGAAGATAGAATTTCACAGTGTCAAGGCAGAACAGTCTCACGGGGGAAATAGTGGCCTTTTGGAAAGCTTACTTAAATATTAGATGCACTGAGATTACATGTCAGCTCTGTATTAAGAGGGTCAAGGATTTTGCTATATCAGGAAACCCAGAGGTGGACACAGCCTGCTGAGCAGAGAGGTCTTGTTAGTGAACATGTTGTGGGTGTTACAGAAACACAGCTGGAGTGGATGGGATTATGTTAAACATTAGTATGGTAGTATTAGACCCTGGGGATTTATAGGTTTATTCCCCTGGTCGTATCAACGCATTATAAAATACATGTGAAGTTGTAGCTGAGGTGATACCTCATGATGGGAGAGGTTCCTTCAAACATGTTCCCCCTTGCAAGCTCTGCTGAGTTTTGAGGGGCAGTTTCTTCTGTCTCTTTAAGGTGCTGTGGGAGACCAATCTCATAACATAATGTATATGTTATTCAGCCTGTGTCAATGCCCTCAGATGTCTTCTCAGAAGAATAGCTGAGCACTACATGAGGATAGAAGCTGAAACCCCCATGCTTTTGGGTATTTGACCCATTCTGGGTTGAATGCACTGATGTGAATGCTGTGGAAGAAGCATTCGTTGCTATGCTGTTCAGGAGCAGATACAGGTCTCTGGAGATGTCAGTCTTACGCTTCCACCAGCTTTAAATTCACAGAATGGTAAAATGAACCTTATATTACGAGACCACACATGAAGGATGTGTGGCACATTAAACCTGTCTGGTTCATTCAGAAACTCATGTAAATTCACAGTCTTTGTAAATATGTCAGTTTAATGCTTCTCTGCACCTATCAGCAAAGCTCGGTCTCCCTTGAGTTAGTCAGACGTGACAGCTTCTGAACCCTGAACTGTGTGACAAATGGTGAATATTGGTGAATAACAACTAATTCTGAATTCAGAAAAAAAAATTCCTACAATCAAAGCTATTTATTGAAGTTCTTCATTGTCTCCTTAGGACAATTTTAAAACCTCATCCTTGTTATGATGGAGGAACCCTTTAATTTCTTAGTAGAGCAAGATTGTACCAGCGCAAACCAAGCTTTGGTTATTCTTCCCTGAAACATATTCTACCAGCATCAAGAAATGTAACATAATGCAGTTGTTGGTCATCTTATAGTTCTTTTGGACATTTATTTGTAGTTCAATATGTACAATATTTTCTTGTAGACTGTAGCTCCTGAATAAGCCACTTGCTAACCTGAGACAGAAACGTGTCATGCCACAAGGCTCACGGTGACTGGTGTGATGTGTGCCTACTTTTTATTAACGGAATTGCGTGTATTCCATGGATAAATTGAGTTGTGCTTTTGTAAAGCCTGTGAGAAAGCATGATTTTGTGTGTTTGGGGCTTGCAAGCCCTCCTTTTAAGTGACAACACTGGTCTCTTAAGTAGTCTGTAGTAAGGAACAGCTTGGTTTAGTCATTGCTTCTCAGAAAAAAATTCCCAAATGTACTATAGGCACTATGAAAATATTGTTAAATAATAACGTTTTATTGTGGCTCAGTCAGAGATGCTGAGAACTTTTAAGAGCTGTTGGATGGTAAATTGTTAAAACACATTGCTCTGCAGCATGGTAATGTAGCCTGGGCTGAAGCCAAAGTCTGTACAAGTCTAAATTAGTTAGTTGTCCAGGGAATTAGGCTGCTTTGGACTGGGTCCTTTGGATGAGATTTTCAGAAGCAGTCAGCAGTGCTCAACTCCATGACCCTAACTTCAGTGGGAGTGGAGAACCCAATGCTGAGTTTTCCTGCTGTTTAATGCTACTGGATTTAACATCATCTTTGAGTGACTCAGAGGCACTGAAGGGAGGAAAAATAATCTGCATTTTCAAGTCAGATACAGTATAAATTCTCTCAAGAGCTGGTTTTACAAGTGACTGGACAAGTTAAAGCTCTCTTTACCACATGGCCAGGATGAGTTATTTTCCTGCACACACGTGTCAAACCAGGGGCAGTGAAAGGTGTGAGTCTGCATTGCTAAACAGCTTTTTGGTGCGAGCTGGGACCCCTCTTCAGCAAATCTAATGTGTGTCTGTGTGAAGGGAGCTAGAGCAAGAGACTTTAACATCTGGAAGCCCTCCCAGGGCACATCTTAAACGTTACCCGTTTCCCTGAGCTCTGATTTCTTATCCAATTTCAGGCTGTCATTTATCACTTTTTAACAGCTAGTGGAAGTTGTGTGGCAACCTTCCTACTCTGTTGAAGACTGTCATGGTAATTCTTTATTCTTTCTTGAATTCCTATAATTCCTCTCTTTGGGAAACAAAACAAAATCTATCTATAATAAAAACAAGAGCGAGTCTTCCTGCAAATACAACAGCACAAAAGCTGGCTGCTCTTTCCCACTGAGGCTATCTGACCCAAGCAGCCTTTCCCCTATCGCCTTCAAAGGCCTTGATTTAAGGGAAGGGAGTGATTACCGAATCATTAAGGATAATGGCTATTTACTTTTGGAAACAATGGACTTGATGAACCACAAAAAATAGCCTAATTTTCAGAAGTGCATTTGCCTTGGAGCAAACTAGCTGGGTTTTGGGGTGGAAATTCGTACATTTTAATGAGGTGGTAAAAAGTGACCTTTTGTTCTGAGATAAGTCACAAAATTTTTTTTTTTTTTTATCTTGAGGACTGCAGTGGACCCAAGCATGGAAATGTCAGGCTAGAAAACAATACTAACATTTAAAGTAAAGAGTGTAGAATTTAAAACTTTATAGTGATTGCAAGTTCTGAGACTTACTTGACACCTTACTAGGTTTTCCTGTTTTTACTTTGTATGTTTTTACCTCTGTATGTTAACATACAAATTTGCTCTGTCTGCAGCAGGATTTTGCCATGTAATCATCAATATGTGGAAAGCTGCTCCTATTTTGTAGAATCACAGAACGGTTTGGGTTGGAATGGACCTTTAAAGATCAGCTAGCCCAACCTTTCTGCCATGGCAGGGACACATTCCACTATATCAGTTTGCTCAAAACACCTACCTGGCCTCAAGCACTTCCATTGATGGGATACACACATTTAGGTGTTTAGTCACGTCTGCTTAGGTTACAGTATAATTAAAATGTGCTGAGGCAAGGGTAATAGAGAGGGTATTACTGTGCTAATTAGCATGTTATTGTAAAATACGGGATACTGCTGGATTTGCTTTGTGTCCTGGGTTGAATTAAAAACTGGAGGTAGTGGTGGTGGGATAGCAGAATTATTTTCTTTCCAATTTTTCTCATAGTCCTTCCAACTTATGTGACCCTCAAGCTTGAAACGTATATTATCTACAGCCTGGGCCAAAACAGTGACTACAGCTCTGTTGTAAGCAGTTTTCACATTTATATGGATTTATTTCTCAGGGTGTGTAGTCTTAGATTCGTTCCTGAGAAGATGAGAGTAAATGCCACTACGAACAAGCTGAAGAAAGTGTTCAGGCTTTCCGAAGAGGTCCTGACAAGGGTGCTTGACAGAGGTACAGATATGCATGGCAGACACTTTGGATGGCAGGATCCTGCTGCTGTTCATGATGATTGCTGTGAAATAATCACTAACAGCTGCATGTTAACCTGATGAAGAAATACTAATAACAGACTGCACAATGGTAAGCAGGTAAAAATAACACAGGAGGGTCAAAACTGGGAGAAAAAACCCAACAGAGTTTTGAGCTTATGTAGATGGTTCTTCATAGAGAAGTGACTTGTCAAAAGTCTTATGTGAAAGTGCCACAAAAGTGGGGGTAATGAGAGTAACCCAGGTCTTACATGTATTTGATAAAATGGTGTGGCTGTACCTTTGACTTTGGCAATTTAGGTTTGCAAGTTTATGCTGTTTGCATTTTATGAAAATCTAAGCAGCCTTTTGATGCCTGTGCATGCTTTCTTCCTGTGGGGAACTCCAGGAGCATTTCTTGTCAGAGACAGACAGATGTGCTGTCATTGCCTTCAGCTGAGCCTGTACTGGGGTACACAAACCCTAGCAAATGATAAAATGTGAAATTTGTGATCACTACTTGAAGCTGAAGTCTCCACCAGTCCCAATATTGAGCTCTGTCAGGCAGCTTGTAATTGATGTTTTCATTACTAGACTCCTTGCTTATTGGAAGTTTTTGCATAAAATATCCAATGATTTCACTGGTAGAATATAAGGATATGAATCTTACTTATGCTACTGCACTTCCTCCTATTGTAAAAATGCTTTAAAATGCTCCTAGAATAGGTATATAAATATTTTAAAGTGGTTTTAAACTTAAGGGAGTGTAGTGAAGTGACCTCTGTGCTCTTAAGAATCAGACTCTATTGTCTGAAGGGGATTGTCTGAATGGGATTGTTCTATTGGCATCCGAGAATATGTTCCAATTTAAAGGGAGCCTCTTTTTCAGTGAGCCCTTGCAAGCTTAACTCCATTAACTGGCTGGACTTCCGATATAGGGACAAGGTCATCATTCAGTGCTTGTAGCACAAGTAAAACCTCCCCACTTCTGCTGCTGTCTTTGCCCTCCAGGAGACTCATGAAAGACTTCGGCAGAGCACTTTTTCTTTTTCCCCAGTTCAATTTTAGATTGCTTAAGCATTTATTGCCCTTTCTGCTGTTGCTTAGATCAAGTGCCATTATGCGGTCCAGCTTGTCTTCGTACAGTGGATGAACTTTCGTCACATTTGTGGTGTCTTCCAAATTCTAATGGACTTCAGCAAATAAATGCTTAATATTCCCTAGTTAAACACAAGAATCAGATGCTTAATAACATTTATATTGGCAGTTTCATTTCACACATAGGTTCCTAAGGGTTTCATGCTAAATCAAAGGAGTGATTCTAAAGTACAATATGGCTGATTTGTCTCACAAGAAACGCATTTTTATAACAAAGTAGTAACTTTGTGATCTTTCTTTAGAAAATACAAATAAGTATGTGTGTACAGCACCCTTTAAGAATTGCATGTGGCTTTTGAGTAAATTTTAAGCTGTTTTACTGCAAATGCTTTGGTTTTTTTGGCAGTGTGCAGTCATGGTGCTTAAAGGCTATCTAAGGTATATAGATAGGCACAATAACTTTTATCTGATGAACTGATGAAGTTTGGGAAAAACTCCAGGCTTTCAAGCAGACAAACAATGCATTGTGGGTTGGGGTTTTTGTTGTTGTCTTTGTGTTTTGTGGAGTTTTCGAGTGTTACAGGAGCCTTAATGAGTGAGACAGACATGCTAAACTTCAACAGACTTTCTGTTCTTTAGTTTAATTTTGTATTCTGGGCAGTGAACCGTGCTAAAGCTCTTTCCACTTCACTGGTCCATGCCGGAAAAGTGTAACTGAGAGCTTACGTAGTTTTGAGCAGACACTGCAGTAAAATTCCCTTCTGACCCTTTTTGCCTTTCAGACTTTTGCCAGTCCTGCCAAGTCACCTAAAAGGCTGGATTAAAAATATCTCGCACAGTCAGAGCTGGTTAATCTGTGCTTGGTTTGAATGTCTGGACAAGCAAAAGGTTCTCATTGATGATTGGATGTGCTTTTGATGTGAGCCATTGCCTTGTTTTAGGGCCTTCTTGTACTATAGATTTGACCGCATAGGAATGTGGTTCCATCCCTTCAACACACACAGAGGACAAGATTTTTCTCAGGCAGGAGAAATGGCTCTCACATCTCAGGCATTCCAGACCATAGCAGCTGAGGGCCCAGGCTCTCAAGTAAGGAAGGTGGAAGCACAAGTACAAAACCAGGGTGAGAGTTGTATTATTCTTCTGTATTTGGCAACTCAAAACTGCCTCCAGATACCAAGATGTCTTGTTGGTGCCCTGCAAGCCCTAACCTAGCCAGGCTGATGATCAGCAGCAGTGAAGCTGCAGCACTACAGACATCAGCACAGCCTGTGCAAAGTCGCCAGGCATCCTGTGGTCTGTGAAAGTCCATGCTGCTGTGATTTCATTGCTACTGCTGCTAGAGAAAAACTCACTCAAGTGTGTCAGCATGTGCAGCAGTCTTACTGTGCTTGCAGTGTAGATATGAGCTTGGAGAGCAGTGGAAAGATGCTGTCTCCGCTGGTGTAAGGGAAACACCAAGCATGACTCCCGTGAATTGCAGGGGGACTTTTTACAAGGGCATGTAGTGATAGAACAAGGGGTAGTGCTTTAAACTGAAAAGAGGATGGGTTTAGATTAGATATTAAGAAGAAATTCTTTACTGTGAGGGTGGTGAGGCACTGGAACAGGTTATTCAGAGTTGTGGATGCCCCATCCCTTGAAGTGTTCAAGGGCCAGATTGGATGGGGCTTTGAGCAACCTGATGTAGTGGAAAGTGTCCCTGCCCGTGGCAGAGAGGTTGGAACTAGATGATCTTTGAGGTCCTTTGCAACCCAAATTGTTCTATGGTTCGACTCCAGAATGTGTTACAAGAGCTCACCTTCAAAATGGGGACAAAGCTTAAGGTAGATTAAAGATAGGAATATCCCTGTAGGCTTTCTTGATTGTTCTCATTCAGGGTGGTGATTCCGTATGATGGTATTGTATACGAGTGTGACTGAGTGGGCTAAACTCAGGCTCGGCTTTCACTTGTTAAGCTATGATGAAACCTGAAATAATTATATGAACAGAAGCAGTACTGCTGCAGCTGTTTAGCTATAAAGGTGGTTTACACCAGTGTAGTTTATTCCTTTAAGAAGGGTGGAATAAGCTATCCTAAAATAAAGTGTGATACAGATAAAACTGTTTTTACAACTAGAGAATCTATGAGTACTTGGGAAACATTTTAAGAATTAGTCAAGGATTTCAACCAATTGTTTCCCCAATTCTATGAGTGGCTACTAAATTAAAATAGGATACTTCTCTAAAATATTTATCTTACTTTAAAATTTCAGATTTGCATTCAAGCAGCAAAAGTAGTGGTGTATCTTGCTCACTCGCTTCTTCTATCACTTGACTGTTTTGGTACAACAGAGGAGTTGTATCCAGAACAAGCGAAAATGCATGTGATCATATATTAGATCTGCACTGTGTTACCATTTAATTACATGTAACATACAGACAACATGTTGTCATTTTACACATTATAATACCACAGGCCATATCTGGCACATGAACAAGACTGTACTGTGCTAGGCACTGTATCAGCACAGCAGAATGGTGATTCTGTCCCATAAGCTTTCCATCTTAACAGAAATCAACATAGATGGTACATAGGGGAGAGCAGAGAAGAGAAGGGCATCATATTTTTCTGAGGAGATGTCAGTTCTGACACAGAAAAGTTGACACAAAGAAAAATGGAGGAGAGAAGCACTAGCAACAGGAAAGGCAGGATGAAGAAAAGCATGAAAAGACTTGTTGGAAAATCAGATATTTGGGTGATAGTGGAAGGCTTCACAGGAGTGATCAGAAGCAGGAATCAATGGCTCAGTAGCAAGTGAGGAATGACAGGGTGAGGGTGAGAGATGGAAAGGCTTGAAACCCAACTGAAGTGTGATGCGAGAGTACATCTCTCAGAGAGAGCTGGTGAAAGTGACAGGTTGGGGCTGTGATATTTGCCAAAGCCATTTGGGTGGAAGAGAACGAGCTTCTCCTTATCAGGACTGGAGGAAATGATGCTGGACTTGCTGAGATGTTTGGCACCAAATGCCTGAGAAAGGAAGGACTGTACAAACACTGTAAAAAGTACCTTCAGGATGTGCTGTCTACTCCTCTATGTTAACATAGGCTAAAATGAGATGTGAATTTAAAGTGAGTTTTCTGTTACTAACTACACTGCTTGCAGGTAGCTCTGTTTGGGAACAAGAGACCCATTTTTCTATTCAGCTTAACCCTTTTCAAGTGAAACTGCAGAGAGGCGTGTTTCTGGTCTGGAAGAAAAGTATCCTCCTGCAGAACTGAGGAAATCAGAAGAGGCTATTAGGATAAGCTCTGTCTCAGCAAGAGCTTCGGTGTAATCCAGATCTATAGACGTAAATGCAGTGCATATCCAAGCTGACAGCTAATGGTACAGGGATGAGTTGTGTTGTCCTCAGGCAAGAGGAGGCAAAATAAGCATTCCCTTTTACTGCGTTGTGCTTGAGCTGAAGGCTAGATGTTGTGGATGTGCTGTCCGAAAGACAGGCCAAGCATTTACTGAGTGCTGAAAGAGAATCGCCTGGGAGTAGTCATACATTAGTGTGTCATCAGTTTGGATACAGTTGAAACTGCAGATAAAATTTTCCAGGGATAAGATATAAGATGCAGAGGTAGAAAAGAAAAGCTGGTCGGAGTATTGTATGTAACTGGACCACAGAACATGGAAGAGAGTGTTGAGGAGAGCATGAGTAAAGCAGGAGAAATGAAGTTTGGACAGAGTTATAAAATTGTGGCTTTTATATGTTCTGAGAGACAACATGAGCAATTGTATTAGTACTGTTGTAGTATTGTAAGGTCGCATTAGTGATGCTGAATGCCATATGATTAATACTGCTATGATGTTTGTGTGATAAGGAGTATCAGCAATCAGTGGTTATATTAGCACTCTAATCTTGGCAAACAATTGAATTAACATCGTGTGTGAGAGTAATGAGACAAGAACCTTATGCAGTGATTGATTGCTCAGTGCCTGCACTACTGCTCACTTAGGGAAAAGTGCATTTTTTTTTTTCAGATTCTGTGAAAGATTTCAGCTGTAATCAATGGGAATTTCTACCCTCAAGAACCAAGCAATGTAGCACTGTTTTGTTACCCTGTAATTTCATTAAATATTAAACTTCCCAAGAAATGAATGATCTGTTAGTCAAATATAAACTATAAACATGGCATGAATTTACTATTCTGTTTGTTTCATGCAAAGCAGGTGTAAAGTTACTGCCATTTTGGTGGGATAGCAGTTTGTACTCTGCTCGATCCCCGTGCTGGTGCACATAGGATAGTCCAGGTTGTTACAGATGTGGTTGAGTTCCAGAAATGAGGCTGGAACAGAAAGAGAGGATCATGCACAAGGATGTTTTGCACAAGGAGACTCTCAGATGAAACCTGCATTTCGTACTGGCTTTTGCCTTGACTTTGCAAGAGTGATCAAGATCTGTTGGGTACATTAATACCAAGTGAGGAGTGCTAGTGCCAGGTTGCCTTACTGCTGTTTCTAATGGGCTTGGTGTAATTCAGTGCAATCAATGGCACTTGTAAGGTATGACAATTTCATTCTTACTTTCCTTCCTCTTTCTAATAACCTCTGCCCTGTTCTTCCTCAACCTGCTGCATCAGATTGTCATAGGGTTTCTGGCTACGTTCTTCCAGAGAGTTGTGTTCTAGTTTGGTTTTTAAAGGTATAAAGAAAGGCATCCAACCACTTCCCTTTCTCTTTAATGGAGAAGTGTTCTCTTTTCTGAGCAGAAAGGTTTGTGGTTATCTCAGGAAATGTTCAGTCTGAGTTCCCAAGACTTTCTTCTGGGAGCTTTCTCAGCAGCTGGATCTCCTCTGCCTTTGTAAGCCTTACAGAAAATATTTTTAATAACCGCTTATCACAGAAATTCCTGACCTGTCAAGAAGCAGGAGCAATTGGCTTTGGGAAAGCAGTTATTGATCCGGAAAAGTAGAATAATTGCAACAAGCAGTAATTAGTGAAATCAAATTTCACTCTACACTAACTGCCCTTGCATGTTTATTATATTGCAGTTGTTGGCTATTTCACATGTAATTCTGTCACTGGTCTACCATTAATAAAGCAGTTGTAAATCCATTGGTAACAAACTGGTCAAGTCATTAAATTTCAGTATCCATTCCTCAGTCTTGCTTTGCAGAGCTGTGGTAACTTGCTGTTAGTTTGTTTTGCCAAAGTTTTTGATTCTTACAGACTATGGCAGTGGCACCATGTTACATCCCAAGATTTTCTGAGTCATGTTAAGATTCAGGAAACAACCATATAAATAGAGCTCTCCAAATAGTACCTTTACATCATCATCATGTGTTTCCAGTCAGGGGCTAAATACTTCCTCATTCCAGTGGTGATATCACTTTTCCAGACCCTCTCTAAAACTAAATATAGTCATAGAAAGTGTCTCTGCACTTGCAAACTAAAGTGGTTGAGTAATTTAGGACCCTGGAGAATCAGAGCGGATGTGCTGTGTCATACATCACTGACAGTAATATGGGGTGGCTTCTTTGTCATTAGCAAAAAAGGGAGGTGCGGTCTTGAAGCTAAAATCTAAGACTGGAGGTCAGTGGTTCATTAGGTACAGGCTGGTTTTGCACAGTGATTGTGTTTGTCTGTCTGTTGATCCTCAGACTTAGAATATACTGTCCATGAATGGGACATCTGAGTACCTGACACCTGGAGGAAGTTGTAGATCCCCAGGCAGCTTTGTGGCATTTCTGGTAATCAAGAAAAGCTAAGCTTGCAAGCTAAGCTCCACTGGCAGTAGCATTCCCTTTGAAGGGACTAATGAGGAAGAAAAGGGATTGTTTGGGCCTGATTTTGATGATTGCCGAGCCTGTGCAGTCATTTTGTCACTCAAAATTCCTGAAGCAACTGTGCTGCAGGCTTCTGTGGTCAGCTCTCAGATTCAGAATCATCAAAATTGGTGGCCACTCCTGAAAGTGTTGACTTCTGATGTTGTCTTTCACTTAAAGAAAAAGACACTGGGTAAATGGTATTACAGACAAAAGAAAGGAAATCTGATCAAAAATTTAGACCCTATATAAATTTAATTAGCATTAATTAGGTCAAAAGAACTAATGAAGGGTCATGTCAGTGAGCAAATCTAACTCTTCCAGAGTTATAATTGGTTATTCCCCTGCCTCAGATCTTCTCTTACTGACTGTGGTGGAGTCATGCTGGCTGTTCTTGTAGTGCAGTTCAACATTAGAAGGCAAACAAAAAGTAATCACTGTACATAGACATCACTTAAAACTGAAGAGATGGTTCCCTTCCAATTTTTGGATGTAGAAATACAGAAAGAACAGGATTGTTGAAGCCTGCAATTTGCCAGATGGCCAAGAGAGCTGATAATCTGGGGAGATCAGAGCTCTGCAAGGCTGACAGCACTGCCTCCAAAGCCTGGGGAGGAATGCCTTGCTCCACATTGGACTTTTAATTGAGAAAGACTGTGAGGACAGTCTTTTCACTCTTAAAAGGAGGAGAGGGTTAAAAAGGACTTCCGATGCTGGCACAAAATCATCAGGGCTAAACTAATCAGCATGCTTGTTTTTGTGTTGATATCCGGAATGCTTTCTGCTCTGCTGCCTTTTCACAAAAATACTGGTGTTTGAGACACTAGGGAAAAAAAAAAGGCATGCCAGGTGAGCAGAGAGCATGTTTCCTTGTCATATGCTTTCCAAATAGGAATGCCAAGATCTCTCTTTATATCTGACTTTCCACATTATTCTAAATAATACGTAACTGCAAGATTTTTCCCTGGTATTGGGAGAATAAATCCTCCTTTGAAAAAGGAAGAAGTTGTCAGAAAGAAAACTTGGGAGAAGTTTTCTTTTCTCAATCCACCTGTAAGCCTCAAAAGGAGCACCTTTTCACTCCAGCATGCCTTGCAGTCTCTTCAGGCTGTGGAGTCCTAACGAAGGCAGAGGCCCCAAATGTGTCTGGGAGGAGTGGTGCTTGGAGTCTAGCTGACGTTTGGGATAGTGAGCTTGGCAGGGTGCGATATAACCCCAAATGCCTGTCTTCTAATCAGAGGAACTGGAGAAACCCACTGCCCTAAGGCTTTTCTTTATATCAGAGGGTTGTAGTCTTCTAATTATATGGTCAGATAATCTGAATGTACAGAAATGGAAGGCTGCTTGTCAAGTTTGCACCTTAGCTTGTAGACGCAAGGACAGATATTTGTGGGACAGACAACTGGCATTTGCTGCATAAGTCTTCAGAATCACGGAATCGTTTCGTTTGGAAAAGATGTTTTAAGATTGTTGAGTGTCAATTCCACCACTAAGCTGTGTCCCTAAGTGCCACATCTACAACTCTTAAAAACCTCCAGGGCTGGTGACTCAACCACATCCCTGGACAGCCTGTCCCAGTCCTTGAAACCCTTTTGGTGAAGAAATTTTATCCTGATTTCCAGCCAAAACCTACCCTGGTGCAACTTGAGGCCATTTCCTCTTGTCCTTTCTAGCAAGAACCAAAAGCATCCTGCAATTGCAATTTGTGCTTTGGTGAATTCCATCCAGTTTGAATCCCTGTCATAAATCATTTGGATTTGGCAAATACATATTCGATAAAGAATATGTTCTGATTTATCAGGGCATTTCTGATCTCTGATTATTTTTTTTTCCCACAGGCAGTGGGGGCTCAATCACCAATTTCTTAAATGTTGGCTTTTCAGTGCTGAAAGGTGCCCCCTGTCAAGCAGCACAAAGAAGTGCTGCCCGTGCTAGCTGAGCCAAAGGAGGGAGTTGTACTCTTGCTGTCATTGTGAGGAAGTTTGTAGGTGGTAATTTTCCAAATCAGAATTTGGCATCGTAAAACTAATATATTTTTTCCCTGGAACAAAAAAGACTGTAGCTGTTACTGGGCACAGTGATTTGATCTCTGAGATCCAGCAGGAAGCAAGTTGGGAGAAAGCAAACAGCAGTGTCTGCCTACAGTTTGCTCTTGCTTATGGAAGCCTTACCAGTATTTGTGTGTTATCTTGGTATTGCAAGGAGAATGTCCTGCCCAGCCTTCAGGTTACTCTCTCCCTATCAGTAACCAGTTTTTGTGCTGCATGAAGAGATCTACTGTGTGTGAGGCATCAGCTTAACACTTCAGGCGCAGAGAGGCTGGAAAAGCTTCTTGTGAATTGCCAAGAAATACTCTGCTATAGGAACAACAGAGGGAAATGAATGTTAGTGTGAATTCAGCATTGATGTGTTCAGCTCAGTCTCACAGGGAAGAAACGTTTATAGTTTCCTTGCTGGTGTCCTTTCCCTCTGACCCAGGGAATGCAGTAATTGAGGGCTGCTCTGCTCTGGTGTCTGATCTGTGTCCAGGAGGGATTCGAGGAGGATGGTGTTAATTTCTTCTATCTCATTAAGCTAAATCAGGCTGCGCTTACAGCTTTTGCATTTTAGCACGTGGCATTCCCCCGGTATGTACCTTCTCTGTTTCCAAGACATCCCTCGTAAAAGGAGACAGCATCTGGCATGAGCTCAGGGAACACGAATATTTAAGACTCTCATAGTTAGCCCTGTTTCTTTTGGTGTTTGTTCTTTGGAAGCTTTTGTAGGATGCAGGGACTGGCAGGATGTGGAAGCATATGATGTGGTCAGCCCTGGATTATGCTATCTTTTGTAAAGTGTTTTAGCCTTGAGTGACATTAATACTCTTGCCTCCCCTGGCTGTAAGGAGCAGGGAGATTTGCCACACACCAGACCAGATTCAGGTCAGTGATCTAAATGAGTTTGTTATTTATTTTCCTGTAGCATCCAGAGGCACGTTTCAAGGCCAAAACAAGGTTGTTTGAAGGGTGTAAATATATATACATACATACACACACATGCGCGCACACACACACACACATTCCTTCGTCTGAGAGGTAATGATCTTATTTGGCACAGAGACAGGCCAGGAGGAAATTGTGAGTTAAACAAAATTGCTTAAATTTTAACACAGAAACTTTTAGGGTAGTGTGTTTGTAAGAGTCTATGGAGTGGAGCACTACTAAACTGCTTACCACCCCATATCCATGCAGACAATATGTGCTAAATCATCAGGAAATATCTCCTGCCTGCATTTCCAACTGGAGCAGTGTCAGCATGAGCCCTGCACGCTTCCAGCAAGAGACTGTTGTGAGCAAACCGCAGAAGAAAACAGCTAGAGAGCCCCCTTCTCCTTGCAGTTTTTGGGGAAAATCTTTTGTTTAAAGAAAAGGGAACAGAGCCCAGTAATGCCTGAAAGGATGCAGGCTTCCTGCTGAGATGTAAATCACTTTTGATTCTGTCTGGAAGATACATTCTGGGAACAGAAATAAGTGACTGAAGGAGCTGTGGGATGGGAAGAGTGACTGGTGACAACCTTTTCATGGTGTAGGAGAGTAGTAGCTCTGAAGGGAAGAGGTTTCTTGTCCTGTTTCTGAAGGGGCATGATCTCCGTGCACTTGGCTCAAGCTGGAAAAAACAAGTTAAAAGCCTTGCCCTTGGCTGGCATTTTTGGGTTACCAGCTATTATATGTGCACTGTGTGAGCACATGGGAGTCCAGTGTGAACATTTTGTACCCTGTAAACAAGGAACAAAAAGGTAGCTCCCTTGTCAGATGGCTCACAGCCTTATTTGTCATGTTTCTGTGTTGTTTTTAAGATGATTTTCTTGCCAGTGGTGTTGTATGAGAACCCTGTGCAAATGTTTGGGACACATGCATGCAGTGGGCTGAGATACAGAAACAGCAAGTGGGAGGAGTAAGGAGGGGGGAAAATTTTCTAGTTTTTCTTGCTTTCTTTTTCTCCCTATCCCAAGCAGAGCACAAGAGGTTTTGGCTATTGATGATGATGACAGTAGTGAGTCACCACTTCAGGCAGATGTGGAAACTTTCCATATGATGGAATTTCTAAAAGCAGCAGTCCTGCCAGGGGTCCGCCGGCGGAGGAAGCTGCCAGTTGGGGCAGGATTTTTTAGGCAAGCATGAGCACGTGTGGTGCTGGTTCCCTGGATGGGCTGGGCTGATGCTGTGTGACTGGTGGGTGCCTCCATAGTCCTTAATGTAGTCAGTGCAGGAAGTAACATCCGTAAAGACAGAGTAGCGTGGGCTTATTCCACTCAGGTGGCAGGTGGCTGATACATCTCCAGGTCCCTAAGGAGGCTTGTACCCTTGTTGCTCCCTGTGATGGAGTCTGCTGTAACTTCTTCAGCTGGTGATTCCAAAGCCTGCATGGAGGTGGCTCTGTGGAGTCTGATTACACTTTTGCTGTGTAGACGCACCAAGAGGATACAGACACACAGGAGGGTGCAGGGGTGGTGGTGGTAGAGAGAGGCTACAGCAGCAGAGGCAGTGGAAAGCCTCTTTGTTGTTCTGCTGTTTGCTTGCTAGGTAGGATAAAACTGACTTAAGAACAATTGTGTTTGGTGCAAAGACACCTCCTGTGGATATATTTTGGAAACCTTGATGTCTTTCTGCCTAGAGCAGAGTAAAAAAAGCTTTGAAGGGCATAAATATATGCCCTGTCCCCTCTTCATTTTATTCTCCTGTAATTGTTGGCTAATTTTTTTACTGGCAATATGAAACTAGAGTAGGCCTTGACTCCTTAGTGTAAATCAGGAGTAATCCCAAGGAAGTCATTGGCATTTTCCTGGTGTCCAAGGATTCTAAGGGGCTAATTAGAAAAGGTGTTTGAATCTTAAATTGCTCTTGAAGGGAATGGCCTAATTCTTGTCACCTTTTGCCAGTGTGATACAGTCGTGTGACCACAGAGACTGTAAAAGAAAGGGACTTGACCTTGGATTCGTACTGCGACTACCAGACTTCTTGAAGCATCAGTGCTTTATTAAAAAAAAAAAATATCTTACTGTCTTTAAAAGTGAAATTGAGCTGCCTGAGAGATGTGTTAGCTATGTAGCAAGTTACAAACTTTCCTAACTTCAGGGCAGGACTCTGTCCTGGTTTTAGGAATGTTCCCACACAACAGCTGCTGGCTCCACTTTAAATAACCTTCTCTATTCCCTAAAATGAGATGTTTCTTTATTCATTTTTATCATAACCCATGAAAAAAAGCTGCAAGCCATTAAACCATGGAGGTTTAGGATGCCTCAGACTAGGGTGAATCAGAGTTTTCAAGTTTCGTAGATCATGCTCTTCTCACTGACTCAGAAGTCCATCTCATCCTTTCCTGAGGCTCAGGATCTTGCTGGATTTGGCAGTAATGTTTGTCACCATGATCAGTGTTTCACATGAATGTTCATGTGACCAAATGACATGTGGAGCTGAAGTTTCAAGATCAAAAAACAAGAAGTAAGACTCAAAGGTGATTTCCCCCTGCCCCCCCAATATTTAACTTGCCTTGATCTTTCGCAGTCAACTGGAGTCCTGCTGACCTTTTTCTGCGCCCTAAGAGTGTGTTAAAAGATTAGATGCAGGTGAAAGATAGTTAGAATAAGAGAAGAGCCAACTAAATTCTTCCCGCCACTGGTGTCAGTCATCACTAGATAACCACTAAACATAAAGTAGTTCCTTTAAAGGGTGGAAAGGGCTCGATTCATACAGTGCATGTACAAAGGCTTTTCATGACAGATAATCGTTACCATAGAAGAGCAACAGTGATGGAGTCAGCAAGGGAGCTCCCCCTCCCCATCCCCTGACATCTGTTGAAGTCCCATCTCAGGGCCCTTCTGCTCTTTTTGTTCAGAGCATGTGAGCTCCAGGCCTGGCAGGCATGTTTGTAATTAATGTTTCCAGCATCATCCTGATGCTGCTTGCTGTGCCATGGAGAACATGTGTTCCCATGAAGCTGGGCTGTCATGTGGACTGCTCAAGGGTAGCGCTGAACTTTCACCAGGCCACTGCATTCTGAGCCTGTCTCTGTGCAGGATAATAAAACCAAGCCTTGCTGGAGAAATGGGTGAGCTGGGATTCTTAGGGTAAAAGCCGGCTTGAAGAGGGAAGGGCATCGGTCTGCCAGGTTGATCCATGAAGGGAGTTTACCAGGATTCTTAATGCTGTGAAAAGTGAAATAACTACAAATATATGGTTGTATAAAATAGTGCTTATGTGCCAGGGAAGTCATTCCCCTGGGACAGGGTAAAGGAAGAGAATGTTTACAGACTTCCTATTCAGTAGGCTTCATGAATTTTGACTGCTGCCTTTTTTGGATGCCCATTCATTACCAGAACCTGTTAGAGCACTCAGAGCTGCAAGTGAAGCAGTGGACACTGGAAATCAATCCCAAGTTAAGTCCCTGAAACCAGCAGTCACCTAGCAATCAGGCATAAAAGGATGAGAAAAATACCCCTTAGGTCACACCAGTGTTCATATCTGGCCCTGCATTATTCCCAGAAGATGTGCTGATCAGAAAGAGCACAGAAGCCTGGCCCCTATGTGCAGTCTGCTTCCTTGCACATTCCTGCATCCAAACCTCTTGTATTGGGGGTGTTAGGAGGAGCATCTTTGCCTGTTCCCTGTACTGTTTGTTTGTGGACCTATTGTCCCTGGATTTGTCTAATCCCTTTTTGAACCTGCTGATACTGTCTGCCTGAGGCAGATGTTCCAGGTC
The DNA here is from genome assembly GCA_013400735.1 of Pomatostomus ruficeps. Taxonomy (NCBI): domain Eukaryota; kingdom Metazoa; phylum Chordata; class Aves; order Passeriformes; family Timaliidae; genus Pomatostomus; species Pomatostomus ruficeps. The sequence goes on along the minus strand of VYZT01055605.1, from coordinate 105,205 downwards.
ATCACTGTGGCAACAAATTCCAGAAATTCGCTACCGTCTCACTAAAAATGTATCTTCTTTTATTAATTTTAAACCATTTCCTGCTAGTTTCAGTGAATGCCTCTCACATCTAATAATACTGAATTTAGTTAAAAATGGTTCTATAAGTACCTTGTCCACAGACTTCATAATTTGGTAAACTGTGATCATATTTCCCATCAGATTTATTCTTTTTAAGCTGAAGACTCGTGGACTTTCCAGTCTCTCTCGGTAAAGCAGCTCCTCTGTCCCCTTAAACATTGCAGTTGCCTGTGTATGTACCTTTTCTGTGTCCACTTTGTCCTTTAAATGCAGAAACCAGAAATGCCCCCAGTGCTTGTGGGGATGCCTTTGTGTGGATTGAACTTGGAAGATAGAACCACAGACCTGCAGCATTCACTGCACACAAGAACTATCACAGATGCCAGTTTGAAAATTCGTTTGGCATAGAGATGGGGAATATGTTTGTAAAACACTGTTACAAACTGCTGTTATTATTTTATATTTGATGTTAAGTCCTGTAAATATGTATGGCACATCTCAGAAAAACAGAGGTAGGGTGGGTCAGAATAACACAGCACTACGTCATGCTTTGTGAACAGAATGGTTTACCACATGGTCCCAGCCCTGCACGCATTTCCAGCTGTAGTGTTGCCAAGAACAATCACATGAATTTGCAGGAGCTGTTCATGGCAGCAGGCAGCGTTGTGGCCTCTGAACCCACGATGCCTAGGTGTGTACGTACATAGACACAGACACATATAGGCAAGGGCCCTTTTTAAGCCTTGTTGTATTTTTTCAGTGTAAATATCAGTGCCTTAAAAACGCAGAGTGAAGATTGGCTGAATTGTATAAAATGGCTACAGAAATTTCCCCTTTGCCTACAGAACTGATAGCTGACTGAGGTAATATTTTACACAGCCTAAGGTTAGGAATGGATCTGAAGGTCCCTAAAAATCCTTACCCATATGGTCAAGCTTAAATCTGGTGATCTGTTCTATAGTGAGGATTGTTTTTGCCAAGTTTTGTTGTGCAGTTGTTCCTTGCAGATGAAGGGTTAACCCTGAGGGGGTGACTGTAGTAAGAACTAGTGCTTTTTTGGCATTGCCCACTGCAACACTGAAGGAATACCCCATATTCTTGCTGTGTTATCAGCTTCCTGTGAATTTTAACCCCCTTGTACTCTAAATGTTGGTCTTATGCTTTCAATCTGGTTGGTTGTGTCTTGGTTTTGGTAGATGGTTTCTTGAAAGCCTTAGAGAACACTGCTCTTGCCAGAGATCAGCTGAGAAGTTTTACCTTATTGATCCATGCTCCAAGGATATCCATGCGTATACTAAGTTTGATTTACTAATGGGCAGGGAGAGAATTGAAAGAAGCATTACTTGTTGGCTTTCACAGTCCTTTGAGCATAGGGTGAAGTGACAATGTACATCAATTTAATTTTCATTTTCCATGAAAGTAACAGAAAAGCTAATTTACAGTCAACATTTTGTCCACTAAGCTTTGTCTTATGAATCTGATTTCCAGTGTTTTAAAAAAAACCCACCAAACATTTTCTAGGATAAATATGGTTTACTTTGACATCTCTTTCCTTCGTTTTTCTGCCTTTTCCCACTTCATTATGAATGATAATCCATCCAAAAAGCTAGAATGGCTTCATGGTGCAGCTGTACTCCACATAGAAGCAGTTTGGCTGCCTTCCCAAAGTGGCACATTTCAACCATGGCTGCCACAAAAGCTGCTAACAAGGATTCTAACCATACTGATGTGTTTCAATCAGCTTCATTATATTTTTAAGTCAGGTCACATTCAAGAATATTCCTGGCCTCTGGCTACACAGTACAGTAACGCTTTGAAATTTCATCTCTTGGGACATCAGCTGTCATTTTTGAGTCATTGAGAAATGTATTTGATGATACCTACCCAGTCCTTGGTGAAACATTTGCTCCCAGGACCATCTGCCCCTTTAATAGAGTTGTCATTTCAGCATTGCTTCATTTTCTGCAGCAGCTGCCCATTGACAATAAGATGTGGGGATGTTGCAGAGGAGAACAGCAGAGCCTGACTGCAGTGCTGTTGTTGCCTTCAGCTCACTCTGTTAGAACATCATTTCCCCAATTAATGAAATCCCCGTTGAGCGTTCTGCCCGATCCATCCTTCAGATTCCTTCTTGATCCGTCTCCAGGCAGAGAGGCAAGTCATGCGGTAGCTCAGACCAGATGCCTTTTTCATGGCCTCCATCTTTCTGTGCCTGCTGAGCTGTGTTTTTAGCTTGGCTCGGCTAACTCAAATTCAAACATTGGCAAAGATAAGGGAGTTTGCAGTTTCACATGGATTAGCATTTTTAAATTCTTTTTTTAGGCTTGAGCTTGAACTGATAATCTCTGTTTATTCTTAGACTTGCCAGACATCTGCTTTCCAGCTGTCCAAATGAGCATCCTACAGAACCCCTGCAAATCTGTCCATAGCACCCCAACACTACTGAACCCCGCAGTGACTCCCACAGGGCATGAGGGACTGGCGCTAATGCTGTGTGCTTTGGGACACAGGCATCTTGTTGGCTGTTCAGCCTGAGTGAAGAACCTGTGCTTTTAAAAACAGGCCCAGTGTGAGTGACTTCCAACAGTGTTTCTCTTACAAGTGTCCTCTGTTAGCAGGGACAAATGTGCCAAATGAGGTGTTATGAAATAATGCGGTGTAGGAAGGGTCATTCCAATAGTTTGCCCATTACTCTGAGATCTGGGAGATGCAAATTAACTTCTCTGTTTTGCTACTGATTTTCTGCCTCCTTTTTAGTGGAGGCTTGTCTTAATCGATTAACTTTAGACAGTCTCTGCTTAGACATCTGGTCTAAAAGTTACTTATCTAGTCTTGGCTGGTTTCCAAGATGCTCTGTAAGCGGTGGAAAGACAGGCACCATCCTGAAATGTGTGCCTAGGTTAGTTAAGGTAAATAGCCTTGTGGTATTAAGTAAAGTAAATAGCCTCTGTATTTATGTCCGTTGGGAAGTCCCAGGTTATCATTTTAGACTAGATGCTTAACTTGGTGATGATAGAAAAGAGCAGAAATGAATCCAGGGCTTGTAGCCTCTCTGTGCCTCTTTTCACAGGCTGTAGAAATCATTAATGATTATCTGGTGTTTCACAGGATGTTGTGGTTGGTAAAGATGAAAGTGCCCAGCGATTTTATAAGTAACTAAGTTATGCAAAAGGGAAATGTGCCCCCGTGCAGGCAGAGGTGACCTAAATGAAGTGACAGTGGCTTCTTTTGAGTGGGAAATCAAAAAAATAGAACTTTTATCCTCTTCATAAATAGCTAGCTTTATGAAATTTATAAAGCCAAAAGCATAAGCAGCTTTTGTGGCAATCTTGGCTCCATTTTCTGCTCCTCTACACTTGAAGTCTTTCATAGATGTACATATTTCTGTACATACACTGTCTCTTCACAAATCCTCTGCCTTCACCCAGGTGTTGGGAGTGAATGCACATTTTTCTTTTTTTTTTTTCTTCTGTTCTTTCCTTCCTCTGATGTGAGTGCTCATTTTGGGAACTAAGAAGATAAATTTCAACAGCAGTCTCTTGATTCTCTGCTGGGTGATGTAGCTGCAGACAGACTCCAGATACCACTTTCTTTGATTTCTCCTTTTCTTTCTGTTCTTCTGTACAGGCACGTGTAAGGCTCTGAGAAGCTCTGTGCACATTGTTGGGTTGCTTTGCCTGGGACTTCTATCTGCTCTTTGGGCCTTTGGCTCATCTTCCAGGCAGAAAAAGGTTAGCAATCGCTTTTATGGTTGGACAAGTCATTGTGTATCAGCAGAATAGACTGCTAGGCAGAAGTGCCGTATTCTTCTGACCCTTTTGGGATTGTAATAACCCCTCCTGCGCGAGGATCTCACACCCAGGCCTTCTAGCTGTCAGGAGAATCTCCCTGGCTGGAGCTGGGCACACGACAGAAGATAAGTTGCCCCATGGGACACTGAGCACTTGGTGGATTCTGCACAGTGGTGGGAGTTGTGAGGCTCTCAGGCTTCCTGTTTAGTCTCACTCAGCCCATCAGGGGAGCGATGGAGACAACCCACCGGGTGGTTTAGCTCAGTACCCACCACTGAAAGGAGTACAAAGGCATTACAACATTGCCTGATGGGTTTTATCTGTGTGTTTCGTGCCACTGGGAAAGGCTTCAAGGAAGTTGCAGTGCATGATGCTTCACATGCCAGGAAAGACCTGCTTAGTCACAATGAGTTGGTTTTTTCTTCTAGCTCAGATTCATGGTGGTTTAGCAGAAACTGACCCACTAGAGCCGGATGCTGTATTCATTAGCACCTCTGAGGCACTGTTTGAAAACAGATTCACCAGTCTGGAGAAAAACAGTCTGTTTCTTTTAGTGTGAGATCCAGTGTCGAAATGATGAATGGGTTTTTACTCACATTATCCACTTTCATCACAAAAATTATTTTGCTAAAAATTTCCTGGTTGACTGTAGAAGCCACCCAAAGACTTGGGCTTGTGTATTTGCACAGCTCTAACCCTAGCAAGGCATGATTCATAGATAATGGGAACTGCTGAAAACATTTTCCCACTCCTTTGTGCCTGCACTTAGTGAGAAAACTGGAGAATGAAGTTAGGACTTAGATGCTTTTCTGTAGAAACCTGCTACACTGGCTTTCAATTATGATACCAATACATCACTTCCCACCAGGCAGCTTGCATGTTGTGCTGTCCTTGATCCCCTTAGTGGTCCTGCCTTCCCACCGTGAACAGGAGATGTGACACTGCTCATGTACGCTGGGGTACATTCCTGGTGGCGCATCCCCACCGTGGGCTGTGTGATGGGAAGAGAAGAGCCTTTTTCCTTGTAGGTGCACAGTGTGCTGCTGTTGCAAGAGCTGTCTTTAGGGAGGCTGGCAGATGTTGTGGCACTTGCACAGCTGGGGTTGTTTTGAAGCAGTGCAGGTGAGACCTTTGTGGGTGTCTTACTTACTGTCAGGTGTTTTTTACTTCATCTTCCTCTAGGGAGCTGCCCCTTGCAAAACAAAACTGTGTGGCATGCCTGGTGAGTTGGCACTGTGGAGTGAGTTGAAGAAAGCCCAATATTTAACTGGTTCCCCTTTGCATCTCACTCAAACTCTCACACAAATGTACATTAAGGAACACTTCAGTCTCCTTTTGTCATGAAAGTTGTAGATTATGACCTGGTCTGATCTCAGACAGTGTACCTGTACTATGTTTACCTGTTTCACTCTATTTTGTTATAGCAGTGCTGAGTTTTTATCTGGGGTATGGAGCTGGAGAATGTGGACTCTAAGCCCTGAGATATGCTTCCATTTCTCTGACTGAATGCTCATAGATCTCACATTTTGGCATCTGTCCACAGATTGAAACCCTGTCTGGCTTGCTGTGACCCTGCAATTGCATAAATCAGCCTAGAATTTGGCTTCTGATCATCATTTTTTGTGTTACTGTGTATTGTATTCGTAATACTGTGATGTGTAAGGAGACAAGAGTTTCTGAAAGAGGATTTAGGTCAAGCTGAAAACAATTGCTGTTAAATAACATTGATTTTGTTTTATATAACTGGGACTCTTTTTGAAGTCCTTCTTTAAATATTTAGTGACACTTTTTCTTCTTTAGCTCAAGGATCAGTGTCTCGTGTTGGCTGATGGTGTGGGCTCCCTTGCCAGCATACAGAGGTTGCCAATTGTTTCCTTTCATCTTACCAGGGTTGGCTCTCCACTGTGTCTGTAAGCAGGGCTTGACTATCCTATCCAGATGATGGTCGAGCTCCCTGCAGCTAGGCGCTGCTCACTGACTTCCTCTAACAAGCTTTGCTGGCTGGGATACTCTTAAGCCCTTCTTGCATTACTCCGGATGGGTCAGGGAAAGGCCATGCGTTGGCAGTTTTTGGTTTCCTGCTTATATCTTCTCTGCTCACTACCTTGTGTATTGCTCAGCTTTTCTGCAAGCTGAATCTAAATTCCTTCCTGGTCAGAACAAATGTATTTTCTAGAAAAGAGTGGAACATCAGTCTTTTGTCCCCCTCCAGTTGTGTCCTGTCCCCTCAGTCTGCCTTTTTTTTTGTGTTCTGAGATAGCTACTTCATCGTCATAACACATTCTGTTTATAGCACATTATACCTGCAAAGATAAAGACATGCACTGCTGAACAGTCATAGCTTTTTAGTCATGAACTAATAAAACCTGATTTTCACTTTTTTTTCCCTAAGATATAGAACGTGCAAAAAAGTCACCAAGAGTCAGTTGGACAAATAAATTTGCCTGTGAATAAATGTACACAAAATGAGATCCCATGAGCTTTGTTTCCTTATGAAATTAGCCTAAAATGAGTCTGTAGCCAGTGCTATCTCACTCTGTCTTAAGGAAAAAAATATGGAGAATTGAACCTCTGAAGCTTTCTCCTGCACAAGCTAGTTTGCAGGTTATTCACAAGCTGTTATGAAATGAGAGCTTTATCCCCCCTTCTGTGCTATTCTCTTAGTTTCTTTAGTCTCTGATTCATGTTTTCAATGACTAAACCTTAGGAATTTGAATGAATGAAACATTACTAAAAAATCTGCCATATAACTCAATAATAGACACAGAAATATCTTATCCCAAATATTCTCAACAGGATTGAGAAAAACCCAAAACAACAAAAATCAACAGAACACCCCAAAACAAATAAACAAGCCTTCCCCTTCCCCCAAAAAGAAAAAAACACTCCAAAATCCTAGATACTGTAAATTTATTTAATTGTAAATTGAAATAATTTCTAGGATCTATGCTTTCAAGATGTTACATCCTGTCTCCAGTGTCAGTCACAGAAGTGGAATACAGCTTTTGCAGTGTAGCGACCAACCTCACTGGTTTTAAGGATCCAGCATGAAAAATGGCCCAGTGTAATGATTTATTATAAGATTTGGATTTCATGTAGTTAAAACCTGTCTGGAAGCCCAGCATGATATCAGTGATATTTAACTGTGTGCCAAGAGTTTGTATGCATTGATAGGATCTGGCTTCCAAGACAAACCAGTTTTTGAAGCATCTTCTCAAGGTGGGCCAGGCACACCTGGGTGTTCCCCAGGAGCCTCCCACACCTGTCCCCTCTCAGACATTCAGGTGGCAGAGTCAGCTGCCCTTTCTCAGTGCTCTGCTCACAAATGCAGGGGAAAAGCTTTGTCCCCTTCCTACAGCCACTTGCATTCATATGCACTGAAGTGGTGAGTGAAAGCTTTGGCCTGTTTTGACTGGCTGCACAGGAGCTGTGCACAGCCAAAATTCACATTTGCATGCATGGGATTTCTCCTTACTGTCACTTCTTTTGATCACACTGTGAAGTGACAGTAGAGAGGGGCAAATGGGGACAAGCAGTTCTGGCAGGGGGAAGTGAAGAGAAGAAGCTGCGAGTGATTTTGTGTGGAAAATTAAAGCCCTAGTGAGGCAACTGGAGCAGGGTCTTGTCCAAGGTGGAGGAAGGCAACCCCTCCTGCCCCCCTGCCCCTGTGACACTTGGGAATCATGTTCTTTCCCAAGGACATTTTGAGTGTGTTATGCAGGGGTGATCTTCCTTGTGAGCTTCAGTGGAAATGTCAGATGAGTTGCAGTGGGAAATGAAGAGCCATGGAGGAGAGAAGGGCTGCCCAGCTCCCTTTGTGAAAACTGCCTGATCCTATTGAAATGTTTTATAGGGAGACAAACCCCAGCAAGATAGGACTTAACTGCATAATTCCTTTGGGGGAAACAAGAAGTGCTTCCGGTGCAGGTCCAGTCCCCTAAAGGGACTGCAGATTCATGGTTGAGAAGCCTTAGCTGAACTCAGCCGGTGGGAAGTCGTCTCTGGTCATTCGGGGAAGCAGTCAAAATCATTTCAGTTTTAATTGGATATGGCATTCCTCTTTCTGTCCTAGACAGCATCAGGGGCTCCTGCACTTGCAGACTGCCTGTGTCGGTGTTTTGTGGTTGACAGAGATATCTGGCACTCAGACCCCAGCATCATCAGCGTGTGTGGAAACATTCCTGCAGCAAAGCCATGCCAGACTGCCTATGTCTGCCTCACTCTTGTGATCACCCTTTTGCAATCCGGGAGTACCCCATGCTCCTCCTGCTGCTATGTGCTGAAGTCTTTCCCAGCCAGTTATGGCAGCTGGGGGTGAATTTGTGTCCTGCACAGGACCTTCACAAAAGAGCTGGAGGTTGGTTTGCTGCCTTTGCTGATTTGGCTCAGGAGACAGTGGAGTTGAGACTCTAACCAGTGTCACCAGCTGTGTCCCACTGCATGCTTCCACACCTGAGTGAACAGGGTTTTCTTCGCAGAGGGAGAGAGGTCTGAGATGAAAACTGCTTGCAGTATGCAGTGAGGTACCTGTAGCTGCCCCCTTGGACAATCAAAGGCATGCTCTGCCCTCTGGAGTTTTGACATCCTCCTAGGAGTAGTGGAGTGTGCTGGATTCACACCTATCACATACCTGATCAGAAAAGCTTGTCCTGTTCTACTTCTGGAGAGCAAGGATGGCAGTGCTTCCCCCTGTGCACAAGAGCATCTCTGTATAAAGCTGGCTGGAGATGGGCAGGACACAGTCCTTGCAGAGACCTTTTCTGTAACCACAGTCAATAAAATGACTTTTTTTTTTTTTTTTTTTTTAGGCAGAAACCACCAATACTTTCTTGAATATTCACTGTAGAGAAAGCAGTAACATTCTCATATACTATTTTAGCTGGAGGGAATAAACCAGTCTGTCTAGCAATTAGAAAAGAAAGCTGAAAGACACCGTGTTTTCATACAGTTAGAGAGGAGAATTGGACAGCAGAGCTCTGTGCTGTTTGTGTCTGCAGCCACCCTCTGTCCTCTGTATGGGATCCCTTCCAAAAACCTCATGCTTGGCAGAACAGCACAAACAAGTGAGTTAAAAAAATCACATAACCTTAACATTTTGCCAAGCTAAGGTAGCAGCAATTTGGCTGTTTACATATCTGCATGGGAGTAGTCATTAATCATACTGTGCATGAGATCCATTTGTTTCCTCCTAGGAAGGGCTGTTTTCACACTAATAATTGTTTCCATATGAGACCTGGAGGTGTGTTGCTCTGCTCTTGTCACTGCGAAAGGATGTGCTGGAAAACTAAGCCTGTGGTAGATACTTGCTGTGAATTACAGGTCTTGCTTGCATCCCTTCAGCTTTTTTCAGTGATTAGTGAAATTGTCTGAGGCTTTTTGGAAGGAAAAAAAATCCTGTTTAAGTTACAGGTGGTGTTAAACTTTTACTTTTCTTTAGTCAATCCTTTCTTCACTTTCTGTATCTTGTGTGGTATTGTCACCTTTTTTCCTAGCTTTGTACAATACTGCCAGAAGTCAGAAAACCAACTTCTTTCTTGCCTTCTTCCCTTCTTGCCTTCTCTGAATTTAATGTTTCATTGCCTACCCTCAGATTTTCTGGGCAACTGACTCAGCTAAGGACGAAATGTGGATGAATAAAGGCGTGTTGCAGCCCGATACTTTGTCTGGATATGTTCACTGCTTGCGGTGCCTTGGAGGGTTATTTGTATGGCAGTGAAAACTCTTCAGTAACACAGTGAGCACTGGGAATGCTGGCTTTCTGGAAATGAAGGGATGCACTAGAGTCTTTTCTGACATAGAAGCAGAAGAGCAAGATATGAGCTGGGATGTGGCATTGCTTCCCCTCAGCACAATATTGTGAACAGGTGACCAGATTTCTGTGTTTTGTCAATTCTCACTGTGGAAAGGACAATTTTAGATGAGCCAAACCAAAGATGACAACAACAGAAGCTCTGAACCATACAGTTGGAGTACAAAATATTCTCTGTAGGCTTAGGAGGGCCAGTTTTGTTGCAAACAAACAACACAATTTTTTTCCAATGGATAAACCAACTGGATGTGACTCAGAAGGGAACCATCCAAATTTCTGTGAAGCCCAGCTCCTTTCTGGTGTCAGTGAGCCAACTGAAACCTGCTATATTGTAAAAACACTGGCATCAGCACAGGCGTGTGCTTTGTTCACCCTTGAATATTGTAGCATTAAAAATAGTTTCTTTAAAGGAAAGCCACACCTATAGCATAACAGTATTGTTAAGGCTTGTCCAAGGTAAAGCAATTTGTATTGCTGTGATGACATCCTACAGAATTAGAAAACTCCTCTGTCAAATGTGCTGCTGTAGTGCAAAACAGAGCTTGCAAGAGAGGCTGTTCCAGCGTGTTACCACATTTTATGTCCTGTCAGGCCTCAAGGACAAATACAAGCTGCATAGTTTAGAAAAAGCATTTTTGAAGCTAAACACATTTGCAGTGAACAAAAATCTCATTTAAGGAATCTAAATATGCAGGCAGCTTACAAAATTCATGCAGGATTTTTGCAGCACATATAAGAAATCTTTGAAGACCAAGCAGTCTGTTGTCTCCTGGTACTCTGGAGTTTCTGGAGATGTGAGCAGCTTGCTACAGCCTCTGCTGTAGCCCTCCCCAACCCTGGCAGCAGGGCAGTCTCAGATCCAGTAAATCATGTCTCTTCCAAGGTAGCAGTGCTGTGCCAAGATACGTCAGCTGTACTTCCCTGTGGCAAAGATTCATCCAGCTACAGATACAGACCACAAGGTCTGTCTGACCTTGCCCATACATTCCTAACTCATCCTGAAGAATATAGGAGGCCTATGTGCAGGTGCTTTCTCATAGAAAGGGAGGGAAGGGGTACATACGTTCCATTTTGTGCTGATGTGCCCTTGGAAGTTAAGGATGTGTTCAGTAAAACAGCTGAGGTGTCCATGCCATGGGAAACCACCTTTGACTTGTTTGGGAGTTTCCCTTGCCTTCTGCCTCAGGGTTGGCAAATCCAGCTGTTGTAATGTTCCTCATAGAAACACATAGGATTGTGGGACAATGCATTGTTGGTAGGACATGTTACTGCTGCAATAGAAACACCTCTTCAGCACAAGCTGCTACTTGTAAAAGGTTTGCTTATAGGCTAACTAAACCTGGGAAACTAAAATATGTCCTCCAGATGAGGACAGCCTCTGGTGCAGGCTGTGGTGATGTCAGCATCCAGCCTGTGCCTGGAGTTTGAGGCTGGCTGCTGGGCTCTGCTTTTGCCCCGGCCCTTGTGCTGGAAGGGCCCTGAGGGGAGTCACTGGTCTTGTCAAGAGCGGTTCTGATGACACTGATGCTTCATGACTGGCATCGGGAGGCAGGGTGAGCCTCTCATTTCACCCGGGCCACCACATTTTTGTCGGGCTGAACAACATGCAGTTGGCCATTACTGAAATGAATTTGGGCTTGGAGGAGGAATACATTACTGCAGTAGTTCCCCTGAGCCACTGAGTGCCCTGCAGTGCTGCAGTCGGACCCAGCTTACCTCCCGAGAAATCACAAATAGTTGTTTTGGCATCTCCCTCTTGCTGCACTGAGTCACGGGGGTGAGCCTCTGCAGGCAGTGAGTTTCCTGTGGAGAAATTATCCTAAGTTTGGCACTCTGTTCTTTTCGAGTTAGGTGGAGTAAATATTAACCCTCAGCTGGGCTCTCTGCAGGGCTTGCCTGACTGACTGGCATCTCTCCATGTGGGCCTGTTGGGCTGCTGATGGATATAACCACAGGCAGGTGGTATTCCTGCCATGATTTTAGGGAGTGCTTTTGTCTCAGCATTCTCCTAGTTTTTCTCTACCTGTTGGAAAATGCCCAGGGATGAATCTAGCTTAAAGCTGGTGTTTCCCCCAGCCTGCAAAGCACCCACAGTGTGTGAAAGCAGGAAAACAAGAGCCTGATGGTTTTGCTACACAGAAAACCTCTGGAAAATCTCTGCCCTCAGGCAGTCCGACCAAAACTCCTACAGCTGAGGTTTGGTCTATTCACTTCCAGCTAAAGCTGAGCTACTCCAGCTATCTGCAAAATGCAGATATGGTGCTTTTTTTAAAAGAAAAGAGTAAATCATGGCAAAATTGGATGGAAAAGCTGAAAGGGCGGTGTAATTTCTGCAGATGCAGAAAGGTTACTAGTGAGGAAGAGATTAGAGAAGATTGCTGCTTTTGCCACTTTGGCAATATCTGTGCCAGCAGAAATCATCAAACTTCTTGACTCCTCCTTCCTCTGTGTTTGCAATGTGAGGGTGATACCTGCTTGGCTTTGTCAAGTGCTTGAGATCTGTGAGTGAACTGTGGCTCACGAGTGACCAGTGGCAACTTTCAATAATACTGTGATTACCTGCTAGTTATCCTTGTTCCTCCTAAGGGATAATCTGACTCCCAGTATTTTCTGTGAGGATGCAGGTACAAACTCATAGTTTAGTTGGAAGTAGGTAATGACACTGAAGGGTCAAAAAGCTCATCTCCCATATGTCCTAGGGAGTGGTTTTTTTGGCATATGGGGATTCCCAGTTCAAGTTTAAACAGGCTGGAGTCATAAATGAAAGGGAAAATAAGAGGGTGGTTTTAATAAAATTCCCCCATTCCTAAGCAGCAACAAGCAAATGGATTTGGAATCAACCCCTTGACACACCAGATGCATGTGGCACCCTTCTGTGGCTGTCCAGGGGGGTCCTCTCTGGTGGCCCATGAGTGCGTGATCCTCAGCCGGAGTCCAGAGCAGAGCTCTTGTCCAAATCCATCCACACACAGTCGTGTTCAGGCTTCTAACTGGAAACTTCATCCAGGCTGCAGCACATCGCAAGTAATGCGGACCTCCCAAGGAACCGTCTGTCCTGCCTGGAAATCAGCCCTGGTGTAGGATGTGGAACATCACGTTTTATGTACAGAGTAGTAGTAGCATGGCTTCCCGTGTGGCTGGTTATACTGGAATAAAGACGACCTATTGAAATGAACCAAAAAACCTATAACATACTTCTAATCAGGATACCGTGTGTGTACTTGGGGGTGGGGATGGTGTGTTTCTTAGTGCATCTTTATGAAATAATAATGAACTCTGTGTAGACGGGGTATAAAAACCCAGTGAATCCCAGGCTAACTTTCTGTCTGTACTTACTGAAGTGTCTTTTGGGCTATTAAAACCCTGGGCTATATTAAATGATTTTAAATATACAAGCTTGTTACCGTGAACCGCTTGAGATATTGTACAAGTGAGTGCAGATATATGCAAATTGGCATAATTTCCATTTGACATATGCACTGTAATTATTGAAAGCTTTTTTCCAAATTTATTTTTCATGTCTGCTGTAGTTAATTCACTATCTCCTTTTAACACTGGCAATTAGAATTATTTGCCAAGAGCAAATCCTTGCTAACAAAAATCCAGTTTTCTTTAGCCTGCAGCTTTTCCTTTGATTTCGTGATGAGGTACTGTTAATCAGAGGAACCAGTGCTGGCCTCTGAGTATCCAGCAGGGCAGGAAAACACTGCAGTCAGAAAAAGAAATGCAGTTAATTAGCCTAAGCTTCTTTCTAGCATCCCAACCCAGCATGGTTGGGTGGCCATGTCTGAGTGAAGAGGTGCTCTGTGAGATCAGTTAGCATCTCAATAGAACTTAAATTGAAAACTGTGCCCACTGTGAGATTTCTCCTCACAAGCTCATTCTTCTCTTGTAGAAGCTACAGGTAGAAAATGGCATACATTTGGGTAAAACCCAAAAAGTGTTACTGGGTTGAAAAATAAGCTTTCTAGGGTTGTTTTGCATAGGAATCTGAGCCAAATCTGTGATTGAAAAAAGTAGCAGTTGAAGGGCTTTGGGATTGTAGCTGCATACTGTTGTTCAGAAATAAAGCAATTCGTATTCCCTTGAAAATGCCTCATCCTTTGTGCCCTCCTTTTCCTTGGAGATCAGTGTGTTATGCAGCTTCTGAAAGGAAACACAAGTGCAAGTGCTGTCTAAGAATTGCTGACCTACTTTACAGGTGTTTTATTCTTCATTGAATCAGGTATGTGCCTGCATCAGTGTAGGTGGATAAAAATTGCATTTCTTTTCACCCACTGTGGCACAGGTCAAGTGCAAGAAAGCTCTACCCTTGAAGTTTTTACCCTTGGAATATTACTTCAGGTTCTTTTGGGGCTTCAAAGGGGTGAGGTCCAAACAATAGCTTTGCAGTGAGCTCAGAACAGCATAAAGTGAGACAACCCGGGCTGCACTTCTGCCACAGCAGTAGGTGGGCACAGTGAGGGGAACTACCAGTGTTAAGCTGTCTTTCCAGTCCAGGTATCCAGGATGCAGATGGTAAAACAAAGCCTGCTGTGAATAGGGGCTCATTTTCCGTTGTACGCTTGTGGAACACCTGGCACAAGAGGGTCCTGGGATTACAGTATAAATGCATCAAAATCAGGCATTGAGGCTGAAGAACACAGCAAATTGGGCTGCCGTAATTAACTGTATCCAGCCTAATGAACATAATGGGGAAATGTTTCAGTGTTGATTTGTTTTCCAGCAGTTTTTCAGTGGTGGGGAAAGGCTCCCAGTGTCTTTGGAGCAAGTGGAAAAGCATAATAAAATTTGACTTCAGCTGCAACTGTGCTGTAGCTGTGTCTTGTATGGTGCACACTTAGCCAGCATGAGTGTGAATGGCATTTTCCAAAAAGCCTTTGGGAGGATTAGTTTGCAGATTGACTGCAGACAGGACAATCTGGCATCCAGGCAGATTGCACCCGGTGAGTTACTGCTCTCTGAGTCAGCTGGTTGGGCTGCTGCTGAGTCCCTGGCTCTTGTGTAAGCTCTGCAGCCTGGGGAGTAATTAATCAGACCTCTGTCGTTCTTATGGACCCAGAGTTGGAGCCAGGGAAGCGTGATGTCAGCGTCTCACATAGTCAGAATTGCTGATTCATTTGATTCATTCTTGCTGCTGCTTTTCAGAATGGGTTTATGGCTCCTCTTTAGCGGCACTTAGCTCTCACTGACAGGAATATAAAATACTACCCAAGAAAGTACACCAATTCCAAGACTACTGCCTCGAGGGGAGCGCTTTATAATTTATTTATAAGTTTCTGTAAGAACCTGAAAATCATAAAGTACTGTTGGATGAGAAGTTAACAGAAGTACTGTTAATTTAAATCCCCATTTGCTTTTCATCTGTGCACTGTTCTATTGATCATGTTGCTCGAAGAGCCAGACCAATGGCCAGTGTGACTAATTCATGGGATTACAGCTGAGGTAAATTTGACCTCCAGTTTGCTAAGGCCTGATGCCAACGCCCTGGAAAACTCTGTTATCAAAATTCTCACTAACTTCAAAATGGGAGTGGGGCTGTACTGAAGGAACCCAGCTTGGTTATGGGTAGAACTGCGCTACTCAACACCGACTTGGAGAAGTGGGGGTCCTTTATAAGAATGTGTTTTGGCTTGAAAGGATCCCAACAAAGGGATTTCCTATTGATCAAGATTTTGGGTTAGCTGGCTTGATTTTTCTTACATGGACCAAACTAACTTATTTTCTTCGCCTTTGTTTTCTGTAGTCCTGATCCTTGATGTTCTTGACAGGACAAAAACCGTCTCTGGTCTGAGCAGAGAACTTACTTAGACTGTGAAGAGGAAATGAGAAGCCATGAAGACTCCATGCCATGGTCTCACCCATAAATAGCCTTAGGCAAACTTTGGTGAGCTAGGCAGGTGGATGAATATCATCCTGCAGACTCACTGTTGTGTATGTGGTTTTGTAGTCTCCCAGGTCCTGGTGAAATGGCACACCAGAAACAACCAGATGGGAAAGGCAGCCTTGAGCCCTCTGGGTGAGGTGGGAGGTTGGACCAACTGCCCGGTTTCATTGTGACACCTTTCATAGCACAACTTTTCCTCTGCTGCAGCCTTTCCTGAGGGCAGAGCAGTCATGCCAGCCTCTCCAGCCCTGCTGCTGATGCCCCTCAGTGAGCAGAGGGGACCTGCTGACACAATGAGTAGGAAACCACTGACAGAACGTTCTCTCCAAGATGCATTGTGCAACCTGGTGCTCGTCCATCCCTGCATTACGTGCTGGAAAATCCAGCTCCACTGCTAGGCACAGCCTTCCGGGCTCTAGGAGGGTTTGCCTAGTAATTATAGATGGACTTTTGCAGCTGTGAAAGAGGAGGAAATGTGACTTAGGGTGTGAGCCTGTAGGTACAGGTGCACACAGGGACACACAGGGTGCTCATGCACTCACTACTGAATGAAAGGAGTGGCACTGCTCACCTCCACCTGACACCTACTTGGGTGTGTGTGGGAAAGGGACTCTCCTGCTCCTTGGCACATGTCTGTGCCTATGTGCTTGTGTACTAAAGTCAAAATTGTGTGCGTGGGCACAGTCTTCAAATGAGTCCAGTTGTGTTAGTGCGTCCCAGTCCGTAGCTGGGTGCTTTGGTATCCGTAATCAGTAAAGTATTTGGGAACATGAGGATCTTAGAATTAATTTTAACCACTCGTATCAGAAAATTAGGTCAAATGCATGCTCCATTCATCCAGCACTGCAGGGGTGACACACATTTTCTTCAGCACAACAATCCTTCAGACTTCACTGGGCAGGAAAAGAAGTAGAAATACCCCAGCTGAAAATATTGCAGAAAAATAAGATCAGGAAAAACATTGGCAGCAGGGTCTTGGCTAAGTGTGTAGTGAAGCTGATGCTTCATACAGTCATCACAGAGAAGCGATCATACTGGAAACTGGAGTGCTTCTCCTGCAAACAGATTGCATTGTTGGATGTTGAGAAGAAAAACAATCCTGAAGTATAAAGTGCAAGGGCAGTACTGGTGCTGCTCTCCACAGTGATGCCATGGGAGATGCAGATAGGGATCTGATACTGCTACTTGTAGGGCCAGTGGGTTTTTTTTTAAATTTGGATTTCCTGTCACTTGGCTGGTGAGATGTAATTTTTCAGTGTTCATAGAGCTTCATGATATCTGTACAAATGATTGCATTAATTACTAGCCAGCATTATCCTGATGTTTATCTTTTGTCAGTTTTTTGTTTAGTACCAGATTACAATTTGCTAGTTTTAATGGGGTAGAAAGGGTAGGCAAGAGAAACATAAAGAAAATTAACTCTAATTAACAGTCATAAATTTCTCCGACTCAGTAAGCATAAACAAGTCTGTGATAGAAAAGCAAGCTTAAAGAAAATTGAACTGCCTGATTTCCTAATCCTCCCAAAGCCTTTACAACAGCTGGGCATTTAGTTGTTGTCATCTAACACAAAAAGAAACATATTTAAATACAGATAACAATGCCTCAGGAGAATAGAGACTGGTCATAGACTGTGACGGCTCTGTGACTTCTTCACTGAGGAAAAGAAAGATAATATACTGGACTGACGGCATGCATTTTGCTCTAGAAGTTGAATAAAGGGAATGAGAATAGTTGGAACAAATAAATGACCAAACACAGAAGGTTCTCACTGAGTTTTTAATTTAGTCCTAAATCAATTAAAATCCTCTTGAAATCAATCAGTGTTTTCTTGAATAAGGTCTAAGTAGAATGTCTGGGGTTTTTTTCTCAGCCTATCTGAATACTTAGTGCAGGTCTTTTGATTTTTTTTCTTTTGCGGGGAAGTACTCATCGAGGATGTGATCATGCTGTTTTGATGGGGATTCAAAGATAAAAAAATCAAACAGAAATTGGGAAAGCCAGCATAGTTTGTCCCATATCCTTTTTTCCAAGTATGTATGAGAGCATGGAAAGCAATCCAAGTAGGGCTCAGGGGAATGTAAGTCTGAGCATGTTTCAGATGCCTGAACAGATAATCTCAAGAGACCCCTGAAGCATTTCCTTGTAGTGTGCACAAGTAGCTGGTTTGTCAGGGTGTATTTGCACCTTCTCTAGATTTCCCAGCAGTTAAAGGTTTTTAAGTACTTAAGAAATTACTAAGTGCTTCATTTATTTCAATCTCCAGTGCTGTTATCTGCATAAGTGCCTACATAGAAGAGGTGAGAATGATGTGCCAGGTGGGCTATAAACAAGGAATCAAGCTCTAGCACATGTTAGGAAAGGGTTAGAGAATTTCCCTTTGCCTTGCAAAGTGTGCTGGCATACACGGGAACACAAGTCTTGCTTGCTTTGCTTGCTCTTAAGCACACTGCTCATGGATTGAGCGATGCAGAAACTTTGTACTGCCAAATCAAAGGCCCCAACTCACTGAACTAAGAGAATAAGGAACCAGAAATTTAAAAGGACTTACTAGGAAAGTTACCTTCAAGTCAGCACGTATGGTCTTTGCAGAAGAGGTTCTATATCGTGGAATCTTAGAATATCTCAAATTGAAAGGGACCCATAAGGATCATTGAGTCCAAATCCCTGCTCCTTGCAGCACTGCCTGAAACTTTCCTGTGAAGCAAATGTGAGTCCAGTGTCAACCACGAAAGGAATGAATCAATTTCAGATGCATGAACACTGGTACAGCAACAATTTATATCTGCTGTAACATATGCACAGACATGGCCCCAGTCCATAACCCTAATGACTACCTCCACGCAAATAAAAGCTAGCATCAATATTAGTATATAATGAAAATTGATATCAGCATTACAGTCTTCTCTCATTCTGATGAACCTGGTTCTGCTGAGGTGGCACTTACCTGCAGACTTCATTATAATCTTTCTTGGAGTCAGCGGGGGTATTTTCCCAGCCTAGGCACCACACCTCAGGAGCTATCTACAAAGAACCCAGCATAGCTTTTTTTGTTTTCCTTTTTTCCCAAGGCAAACCAGTTCCTTGCTTTTCTGTTTGTTTGAAGGGGTTTACAGATCGCTAGCCCAGCTGTCCAGCTGCAATCACCGCTGTGAGCTCACAGCTGATGGTAACCCTGTTACCTGTAGAGCCTGATTGCAGTTCTGGCACTGCACACGTGAGCTGCGCATGTCTCGTCAGCTGAGTGACACCTGAATTGTCGCTGGAGGTGACACTTGTCTGTCACCAGCAGCAAGGTGCCTTGGCAGGTTTGCGTCTTGTCACGCAGGCAGTCGCTTGAGTGAAGTTTGGTTTAGCCTGTGATTACAGGGCTGCCAAGGCAGAGACACTCACAGACAGCCTTTTTTCCCCCCCAGTGTATTTGAATGTTCTAGTTTTGTTTTCAAAGGAGTTGTGTGAAAAACAAGTTACATCAGTGAGGATAAACCAGCCTAAAAACTGGAATCATAGTGTGATGGACCAGAGCCATAAGTGAACTGAGGCCCTGGCTTTAGGAGTGTACAGTTTGGGCACGTGTGTTTTTACTGAGAGATACTTTTCATCTAATATTTGTGAAGTGCAATTCGTCCCAGTTGACTGTAAAATTTAACAGTGCATGTGTTCTTTCGCTTCATAATATTTTGATGCAGAGGAAGAGATGTAGGGTTTGTAAAATCCCTCTAAGCCATTGGTTTGCTGTGGCCACATGAGCTGTTGCTTGTCGGCAGGGCAGTGTATTACCCCCGTGTGCATTCGCTGTCTGTTTCAGTTGTGAAGGAAAACACGTTCCTTCAGTCACTGTTATTTTCCTTCACACTTACAGAGAACTAGGAATACACACATGGCCTGTTAATACAAATCAGATCGTGAGCTATGACTCACTATGCTGTAGTAACTTGATTTTTTGCAACAGCTATGCATATCTGTGATTAACAGAGATTGTCTTGGCCAATGTTAGAGCTGTGACTAAAGCCAATCTTGTTAGGCATTCATCATCCAGATTTATTTCCTTGTCAAAAGTTTTCTTAAATAAGGTTTCTTCGAAGAAACATTGTCATGCCATCAATTTTCCCTGGCAGATGTATTGATTGAAATAAATGTGTTTTTCATGCCACTCAAGAACTGAATGACAGATCATGCACTGAATAGAATAAATGTAACTATTGTTTTTTATTGTTACTATGATCATTACTGTATCACAATATCGATGGCAGCAGCATCTCATAACAGCAGAGACATGTCTACATATTAATAAAAGTCCTCCTCCTGTGTGAAAAGTATTTTTTGGGATGGCCCAGACATCATTCCTCATTTCCCAGAACAGAGCAGCCTTCTATCATCTGGTTGGTTCTAGCTTCATACAAAAGGGACCATGACAGTGTGGTTATCACAAAGACACTTTTGAAACAGAAAAATTAGTGTCACCTTCTTTTAGTTCTCTGTGTCTCCTCTGTAGCCAATGGTTTAGCATGGTTACAGCTCAGATCTCTTAAATCTTCTTCTGGTTTTTTTAGAGAGTGATGAACTTGGAAAGAAAAGAGAACTTCATTACCAGCCTCTGGTTTTCTTCAGACTGTTTAAATATTGGAATGAGTCAGTAAGGTAACTGAGGAGGTTTTTTAACAGGTCCTGGCAAAATTAAGCCTCCAAATGTAATTTTTACAAATTTGAAAGAAAGGGATAGAAGGGAGCGGTTCAAATAGCTGTGAGGATTTCTGAGGTCATTGTTATTGAGGGGGAAAAAAGAAGTCTATATGGGTGACATTTTCTGAAAATCTAATGGGGTTGAAGTAGTACCACGGAGTAACACGATCAGTATTGCAAACAGATCTCTGCCTAGTATGGGAGTGTGTAAAATACACAGCTCTGCTGATACAGTTTGTATCAAAGATGACTTCAGCTGTAGGGAACCACGGGCTGGCTCCAGGTGCCTTACGTAGTTTCTAAGATGGTTTCTGTGCACAGCCATGGAGTTGTGTGCACATTTGTGCAGAAGAACAAAGTGGTGAGTATCAACTGTTTAAAGGAGAAGTAGTGTCTTTTGATTTAGACTGTTTATTTTGGCCATGGTTTTTGATAAACTCTTCCTCTGATTCTGCATAGGATCCAAAGGCAGCAACAGCAGCTGCAATGGTGAAAGTCTGAGAAGAAAAATTTGCCCATATTTATTTATTGTATTTTAATGATTATGCGGATTGTCGCTATTTGGAATATAGTTTTGTATTAGTTTTTTTCTTTTTAAAAAAAAGTGTTTGAAAAAGGTACTATAAGATTTTAAGTCATCCATTTGAAACAGCCTGGTAAGCGTGCTCTTCCACTAGTCCAGTATTTTCTGAAACCCTCAGACTGTCCTTTGAATGTGACAATTCCTCTTTGCTTTTAGAAATTTATTTTTCTGACGACAAATTTAGCTCAGTCCACCAAAACCTTATTTTTCATTTCTCTCTCTCTGTCTCTCTCTGTCTCTCTGTCTCTCTCTCTCTCTCTCTCTCTCCTCCATCCTGACAAACAGCAAAAGGTAGCAACTGCTAACTAATGAATCTTTCCGGTTCCAGTGAAGGGTTTGATTATATGCCCAGACTCCAAATAGAGCCCATTTTGATTTTCTTGTGAATAGGAGGAGGAGAAAATATTGTACTGGGGCCTCATGTTTTAAGCTGAACAGATAGAGGATTAGTCTTACTTCAGTTCAGTGACAGACACTTGTTTTTTTTAATTAGTTGCAGGTTTTTTATGTGTCAATGTTTCTCTCCTTGTTTGAAACAATCAGAGAAGCAGATGGGAAAAAAAGCTGACATTGCAGGTATCAGAATTGATGATGCCTGTGCTGGTTACAGCCACTCTACCTTCCCTGTGCTGTGAGCCCAGGAGTTCTGCTCATTTTCAGGCTGTGCAGCACTGGGATGGTGCAAGGGACAAAGAAACTTGGGCTGCTGGTAGCCAAGGAACTTGAATTGTCTGTAAAATGAAGAGATGCAAATGCCAGGAATTGCAAAGTCGTTAGTTAAATTCTTACTGTAACTCCTCACTCTTTCCCTGCACTTACATGGAAAAAAATGTAAATATTACTACCCTGGACTGTATCTACTCACCACTCACTTCTGAGCCTATCTCCAATTCACAAGGGCTTCCTTTTTTTAAAATGAAGACTGAGGCTTGCAAATAAAATGCATGGCTTCCTGACAGAGTGAAATACCGTGAGGTGGGTGACAAACCATTAGAGCATGGTTGCGATTTGACTTTCCAACATAAGGTGCTAAAGAGATCTTCACTTGAATGCTAGCACCAATGACAGCACAGACATTTTTTTTCTATTTGCTCAGCTGCTTCTAGAGAGTTGGTTAGACATCTGCTTCTTCAGAGAATATCAGTGTTCTTCAATAACCTTCTTTAAAAAAATGCAGATTCATACCAAAGTTAGTAAGGTTTGGCTTGGGGGATGCACTTTATGAGTCTTTGGTAGGAGATGTGTTCCCCACCTTCAGCCTTGGAGCTGGGCTGGCCAGGAGTGAGCCTTGCCCTGTGCTGTGCCAGGTCACAGAAATCCCACACCGTGTCACTTAGCA
The DNA here is from genome assembly GCA_013400735.1 of Pomatostomus ruficeps. Taxonomy (NCBI): domain Eukaryota; kingdom Metazoa; phylum Chordata; class Aves; order Passeriformes; family Timaliidae; genus Pomatostomus; species Pomatostomus ruficeps. The sequence continues at coordinate 83,053 of VYZT01055605.1, read as the reverse complement.
CCTGGATGGCACTACTCTCTCTCCTTCTAAAGCACAGACAAGCAGGGTGAAGGCATTGTGGAGCACTCAGAAAGAATGACATGTATTTAAAATATTTTTATTCTTAATTTTACCTGAGAAGTCAAGAAATCAATGCTGAGAAGTTGCCTGGTTGAGAACTGTAGCACTGTATACCAGATTTCTTGATGCAGGTGGAAGGGGGGGGGTGTATTCTTTCATAGGATGAGATTTATTCAGCTCTGTTGCTTATCAGCATGGACCAATACATTGCATTTTCTTGCTGAAACAAGCTGGCGGCACTTCCCTGCTTTTATGTAATTAATGAAGTTTTTGCTGTCTGTTGTGGTGGGATTTTCAAAGACATGTGAAACAGGAAACCACGCTGGTAGAATGACAAGCAGTAACAATTCATCCTTTCTTAGAGTCTTATCCAAAAGTGGAGAGGATTAGACCACAGCCCCAGACTAGAGGAGAAGGGGATCAGTTCCCAGAGAAGCCCCCCGCAGCACCTGCAGTCGGAGCACGCCATTCCATGAGATTGTCAGTGTTGGGAGATTTTCCTTGCACACTGCCCTCTGCTCTGCCTGACGCTGCTCTACAGAGAATGGCTCAAAGGGAAGGTGCCTTTTCTTCCTTCTCCTTTTGAGAAGGGAGTGGAGGGAAGAGAGCAGAAAAATGGTGTTTTGATCTGCCTGCTTCTCATTCTGGTTGCATAAACCCACCAGAGTATTCCTCTAAATTAAATTAAGCAAACCTTTCATGTTCTCTCCCTGCTTCCAGAAAGCTAATGTGGCTGCTTGCAGATTCGCAGCTACGGAGGAGACAAAGATCTGCGGTGTGCACAGGCTCAGGCGCTGAGCAGTGTCATGCTGAAAGAACTGAACAAGCTTTAATTGCATATAAAAGCTTTCTGGGCATCAAGCAAAAATCTGTTTAAATCCCTGACAGGGATGAGAGCACAGCACGTATTATCAGCATATGCACAGAGACAGAAAGTCTCTCAGAACATTTGCATTTTGGATTTGCTGAAATTAGCCTTTCCAAAAAGGTTGAAGTGGTGGAAGGAGTAATTTTAAGACTTCAACTTCTCCCTGCCCCCATATAAATATTTAGGGCTCTTCCCTTTTCTCTGCATGTGTGTCTGAGTTACACTGATCCCAATGGCATTTTTTCTCGAATGTGTGGGATGTAGAAACACATAGGCTTCTCTCTCATATTAATAATCATAATTTCATTCTCGGATGTTGACAATCCCAAATACTCCCTGCCCCACACGGTGAAGGACTGAGCCCCACCATGCATGGCACTGAACACACAGCAAAAAAGATTGTCCCCAGGCTGCAATTCCTCATGGAAGCAGATCCTTTTCCTAGTGAGCACATGTGTAGAGCTGTGTGTCTTGAGACACAGTGCCTGGATAGACCTCAGATAAAATGTGGCAGGCATCTGTGAGGCAGAGTGATGCAAGCTGAACTGGAGCAGAACGTGATGCTTTTGTGGATCAGTGGTGAGCAGGGCAGATGATGAGGTAGTACATATTGTTTCTTTGGGGGGAAAATTGCTATTTCAGGAAGGTTTGACTGTAGGGAAGTTTTGTCTGACTAAGATTTCCCCGATTTTGATAACTAATTTGCCAGACTAAAATCTCTCTGCAAAGACTCCTTGTAACTCAAGCACTATTACATTAGTGATCTGTATCAAGTGGCATAGCTGAAGCTACCAGTTAGAGGAATATAGGGCAGGTGGATGAATGCTTTCTCCAAGATCACACAGATGCAGCAAAAAATTAATTCAGGGGCAGGAAAAGAAGTGCTATTAGGTTGAAAATGTCAACTCAGTCACTAGTAGCCATTTGTAAAGATAAGAGAGAAAGGTAAGAAGAGAAGACCATGGCCACTGAATAGAAGATTCTTGCCTAATTTAGGAGGAAAAATAGTATGTCTTTACTTATCTGATTAAGTAGAAGGTAAATAGGAGTGAGTTGAAGAAAAGATCTTTCCCTTCTTGTCTGTTAACTGGATGTGACTGCCACTTCAGTGATGACAGCCCTCCCTCCCTCCAGTTTCAGCTACTCAAATAGCAGCAGACAAAGGCTGGGAATAGGCAGTGTGGATAAGCTGGTTATTGAATGTTTGGACTGTGACCCCCTTCTTCTTCCAGTCAGGCTGTTAAATATTCATGTAAGTGGGCTCAGATAGATCCCTGCCATCTGTCTGTATTTATATGACTTCATCCAAACAGCTCCAAAACATGTCAAATTTTATACTCAGAACAGCTCTTCAAAGAAAAAGGGATTTTTTTACCTACCTGAAGGGAACAGGAATGAAAATACAACATGATTTAGCAAGTAACCACATTTATTCATCTGGACTCCATCAGTGAGGACCCAAATTCAGCTCTTTTAAGTGCCAGGCCCAGCTGTAGCCCAAGGCTCTCAAGGCAAAGATAATATTTAGTGTCATAGTTTATGTCCAGAGTGTTTCACAGCGCACCTAATATTGATCATTAAGCATCAAAAAATGTCTGTATGCAACTAAGAAGGAAACGGGAGATTCTGTCACTATATGTGTGTGTAGGTATAGAATGAAAGTATTTGAGGAGGGGAAATCAATAATAAGCCCATTACTTAGCCTGCACAGCATTCAGTTGCACACCTTGATGACCAGATAAAAGGGGGAACTGTCATGCAAGCTTCAGTAAACAGTGTGCCATATGGACAATTCCACGAGGGAACAGATTGTCACAGCTACATTTGACCTGTTTTAGAGCAGTCGTGACTCTCCCTTGGCACCAGGGATGCGCTGCTGACATTTCAGCAGAACGGCTTCAAAAAAACTTGAGTACCATTGTCAGAATAGCATGGCATCTTATAAGTGAGAACCAATTTCTTCATTTTAAATTAAGCAGCAAGCCCAGAACTTCTCCTCCTCTCCTCAGAGCCACTTCAAACAGTCTGAGCAGGAAAGATGGAGAGACAAGACTACCGAGAAGACAAAGCCAGGCTTTTCAGTGTACCTGTGTTAAGTTACTGAATATATGCACTTGTGTCACTCGCATGCTTCAGGGATTTGAATCTGAACCTCAGATGCAGCTCACAGAAGACCCTGCATGGGCAGGTTATCACAGAAGAGATGTCTGTGAGATGGCTGAGGTGGGTGGTTGGTTTCCTACCTGCTCCCAGAAGGTAGCTTACTTTTTTCTGTTCAGGCATTCACCTTTGAGCTGTTTTTAGACATGAGTGCATTTTGAAAATAAAAAGGAATACATTTTCACTGTTGTACTTGAGAAACTCTTACATGCATATTGGAAGCATGCCAGAGTGGGTCTTCGTGCCTTGAAAACATTTCAATATGGTGTTATTCTTTTAAGGGTCTTTCTCCTTGGCTTAATCTTTAAGAATAGCCCTGGGGCTTTCAGCTTACTCCATCAATAAATTTTTGTTGATTTTTTTTTTAACTGTTTTTCAGGCATTGGGAAAAATGTCATCTGTGACCGAACAGCGACTCCCTTGGATGCCTTTAGGATGATGACTGCGGCTCATTATTACCCAAAGCTCATGAGCATCATGGGGAATGTTTTGCGCTTCCTGCCCGCTTTTGTGAAAATGAAGCAGCTGATCCAGGAGGGTTACGTGGGGGAGCTGCTGGTGTGCGAGGTGCAGGTCCACAGCGGGAGCCTGCTGGGCAAGAAGTACAACTGGAGCTGCGATGACCTGATGGGAGGCGGGGGCCTGCACTCGGTCGGCACCTACATCATCGACCTGCTGACCTTCCTCACCAGCCAGAAGGCCGTGAAAGTGCACGGGTTGCTCAAGACCTTCGTGAAGCAGACGGACCACATCAAAGGCATCCGGCAGATCACCAGCGACGACTTCTGCACGTTTCAGATGGTCCTGGAAGGGGGTGTGTGCTGCACGGTGACGCTCAACTTCAACATCCCGGGGGAGTTCAAGCAGGACATCATCGTGGTGGGCTCGGCGGGACGGCTGATTGTGATGGGCACTGATCTCTACGGACAGAGCAACAGCTCTCCTCAGCGGGAGCTCCTGCTGAAGGACTCCACGCCAGTCAGCAACTCCTTGCTTCCGGAGAAAGCCTTCAGTGACATCCCGTCCCCCTACCTGCGGGGCACCATTAAGATGGTCCAGGCTGTCCGGCAGGCCTTTGAGGACCAGGACGACAGGAGGACCTGGGACGGGAGGCCCCTTACGATGGCTGCCACTTTTGATGACTGTCTGTACGCCCTGTGTGTGGTGGACACCATTAAAAAGTCAAACCAGCTGGGGGAGTGGCAGAACATTTCAATCATGACTGAGGAGCCGGAACTGAGCCCGGCGTACTTAATCAGCGAAGCCATGCGGAAGAGCAGGATGTCTCTGTACTGCTAGCTCCTCTGAGCGCCTAGGAAAGAATAGGAACCAGACAGCTCTTGAAGGAGATGGTAATTCAGCCCCTGTGAAGGGCTTGGGTGTCCTAGAAACAGCTGAGGATACAGGAGAAGGAAATACAGTGTCTGGATCAATTAAATCTGCTGGCAGCTAAATGCCAAACTGATATGGTCCCTCGAAAAGCCCAAAACAGAGAGGAGACTTACGAGCTGATAAACTCAACTGTTTTAATAACAGTATTAGCTGGCTGATTGCAAAGATATATCACGGACTTATCCCCTGCTTGCAGGTGCTTTAGATTATCCAATTGTGTTTACTGTGAAAGGTTGGGAAGATCCTTTTAGATTTTCCTTACCTACCAGAGGGCTGTGAAGGTACTGTCATGTCGTTAAATTTTCTGTCATGTCTGACATGAATGGTTCCTACCATGACAGCTGACACCACCATGCTGTATTACTACACCTCCAACCAACACACAGAATAACAGGACTTGATATGAAAGTGTTGCATGATACAGAAAATCTGGGCAGCTCACTTTTCATACAGCCTGTTAGGAGCTTCTCTGTGTTGGTTTAGTAGCTGTTTTTTGTTTGGTTTGGTTTTGGTTTTTTGTTTGGGTTTTTTTTTTTAAAGCACAATTAAATAGGAAAATGTGTGGCTTTTAAAACAAAGCAGTCCTCAACCACAGTGTATGTGCCCGGGTATTTGGGGAGGGAGGGTCTTCTGTGAGCTCCTGGTAAGCTTCAGTGTTATGGGTTTGCTGATTAAAATGGGTTGTGGAAAACCTTCGTGGATGGCAAGTGGCATGACACAGTAATGATAATGGGGTTTATACAGCTGTGCTCAGGCTAGTCTTATGAAGATTTGCACAAAATTTCCTGTGTTTGGGACTGACTTTTGAGTGAATTCATCATGCATTTTGGTTTAGATGGAAAACAGTAGGAATACAACCCGAAACCATACGATGTTTAGATGAGCAGTGTTCTTTTAAACCGCTGTGAACTCACACGTGAGAGATGCACACCAACGAGTAATTTCATATCTCTCAACGCAGAAGCTCTCACCTCCACCAAGTGGTGAGTGTGAGTGAAAAACAAAAGGGATGAGAAAATTTCCCGTCCATTTACAAGGAAAAAAAATTACATAGGACCCCCCAGCCTCCGCATCTCTTAAAGTGGCCAGCTACTGGTACTGTATTAATCATTCCCTGTCACCAGTGCAGGGATGGACAAACTCTTTTGCTATGTTTGTCCTGTTCTTATTTTTAGTATTTTAGATAGCAGTCTTGAAATAATTATTCTTTTGAGAATATCTTCTTGAAAGAATATAGCGAAAGGCACATGATTTATCCCAGTACACAGGGATACTGTTTTTCTGCAAAAAGCTGCTCCAGTGCTGATGTATTTACAGCGCTAGGTCTTCAGACAGTAAAAAAGTAGAACACAAGCATACAGCACTAAATCGTATTAAACTTGAGAAAAACCTTTTCAGGGTTTTTTGTTAATTTTGACTAGGGGAAATAAGAGAACATTCAGATGAGCAGTAAATCTAAAGAGAAAATATGACCCTCTTTCTCAAGGCCATCACATTAGTGTTGCCATTTTAGGTTGGAAAGAGAGTAATTTAGATTTTTTTTTTTAACCACTTACAGTTTTGCTATTTTTAGGAGCACTAAGGACTTCTCTAGGTTTTTTCCCTACAAATGACTTTGTCTGATTGCTTTGTGCTCCTGTCTATCCTATGCCCAATTCTAGAGCTCCAGGTCTTTGAACAGGAGGACATCAATAGTGTGGTTCAACTTATCTGACTCCAGTCAGCTCAGAGTCGGGTGTCTTGTCCTGATCAGCAAGAGCACAGCGGCCAATACAAAGAGAGCTCTCCAAAGGCTCGCTCAGTTCATCCTAAGATTAATATAAAATGAGGTGCCCACTGGAAATGTGTGTCTTCCTCCTTTGCAGAGAATTTTGGCATCTAAATTTTGAGGCAGCTAAAATTAGGAAACTTGACTCCCAGCCCAAAATTATTCATGTGTGCGTAGTATTTCAAGGGCATATGTGTGACCTCTCATTAAATAGTCCCCAAAGTGTAATAGTGTGACTGATGAAGGAATAATGTAATACTGCAAAACCGCACCCTAGGGGAGAATTGTTTCTATCCATGTTGTTCTGCCAGTTTCAGCAACTCTCTCTGGGGCTGACTGTTTCTGCTAAAACCTCGAGCAAGCTTTCATCATTCCTTCTTGGAAGCAGCCCTTGACAAGTTTGGTTGTTTTTCTTAAAAATGGGTTTCCCTGAGAATTCCAGATGTAGTATCTGTGCCAATAGGAATTTCCCATTGCAACTGTCATGGTATATTCCATGCTTATCCAGTTCCTGCCCTGAAAAGTAAGTAACACAGAAGAGAGGATTTGATCAAGAAATCACCTGTCTCCTGAAAAATAGAATTACCCCTAAGGGGATCAAGAGAGTTTTCATACAGTGCAGTAAAACCCGTTTACTGAAAAGAGTGGCTAGTTCAAGTTATGAATGCAAGCCTGGTGGATAATTAACCATGTCTAGTTAAACATCATCCAAAAGTGGAACCAAACATGGACCAAAATGTTTGTGAATCTTGCTTCTCAGTGGTTTGGCAATTGTGCTGGAGTTGCTGTTCATGTCTTTACATTTTGTTTCAGTTCACAAATGTTGGCTATTTTTCCTATCTGTGTTGTTGTCTTTTCCGTGTCTTTCAGGGTTTTTTGATGCCAGTTGGAATCCTGTTCCCTGCCCCTGCAGTGAACAGGCGAGACACAGTGTGTAGGGATAGTACTACTGAGCTCAAACTTTCTGCCCCAGATCCAAAAGTTTAGGTGACAGGCATCAACCGTCCTCTGTGCAGACCTACTGAGAGAAAATCCAGTGCTTTGGGTTACACAGACATCGATGCTGCTGTTTGTACTGGCTTGCGAATGGGTCGAATCTTGTACAGCTCCTTGTGCTGGCCCAGAGAGAGCAGGGACAGGGTGGAACCTCCTCTTCTGATGGCAATAGGGATGCTACATTTGTGTTACCTAACTGGGATGGCAGCAGGAGCTGCGTACATTTAGGATTGTACAGCAGTTACTCCATTCTCTAGGAGGTGAAGGTGCTGCACTGTCAAGTGTAAACATAGTAAAACTTCCACCTGGCTTAGAGGAGGAAAGAATTGGTTGATTTATTTAATGTGTATTGTTATTCTGACAAATCGTTTTTCTACAGTCCGGGATCTTTCTTGGCAGCATCCAGCCCTCTGCTCCTTTGGTACAGAAAGTACATTAAGTTTGCCCTAAGTAGCCTCTGGAGTTCATGCTGGGTTTAGGAATCTGGGCAGCAGATAGCAGAGATGTACTTGACTGAACTCAGAAGCGGTACCATCCCAGGAAACATATATTTGGAATTGCACTTTTAATGCTGTGCCACAAGGTTTGAGATGAATGCTGCTAAACTGGTGCAGGCCTAAGAGCCAAACTGCAGTGACTGCTCGAATTTACAGTAGTGCCCAAACGAACCTGTTCATACACTAGGTAAGGAATTTCATTCCTCCTTCCCAGGGCTGCTGTTGGAGAGGCTCTTTTTCCTTTGCCATCAACCTGTGCACATAGGATACCGATCATTATGGTCTGTTGCCAAAGACAGAAAGAGCCAAAGGGTGAGCCCAGGTGAAATGCTTTGCTGCTCTGCAGGGTTCTGCTCCAGTGCTGGGAAGGTCAGCTGAGAGAGGGTCTCTTACTTCCCATGGGAACGGTATTGGGGTTCACACCAGAGGTAGGGCACCCCTACGCTGTGTGACAGCAGGGCACACCTGAACTCCTTAAATGTGCCCAAAGGGAGGGTGGTGACTGTAGCAGGGAGCAGCAGGAAGGTGTGTCTGCAGGCTGGTACCTCTGTGCCTTCCCTACAGGGAGGATGTGCTGGTGGCGTGGAGGGTGAGGGCTGCACCTCCTGAGGGTACCAGCAGCAGCCTTGCTCCACCTCTGTGTGTGGGAGCCCGAGAAGGGACCCTGCCCTTGGGGAAGCAGGATCTGTCCCATACTCCTGCTGAGGATATGCACATCCTCAGTGCCGATCCAGCAAAGTCCTACATGGAAACATAAGAGCTTTGCAGGAGCTTGGGGTTTCCAGTATCCCGTGTCATGCATGTGTTAAATCTGTAGTACTTTATCTGGGTAGTTAGAAAACACCAAGTAGGGACTATGCGACCGTACCCATGCATCCAATGCGGCAGAGAATTGGGGCATGCCTCCATGAGTTTCGGCTCAGGATGGGCTGCTCTGGAGCTCATCCTTTGCTTTGGCTGGAAGCATGAGAAATCCCTGCCCAGCCAGCATCGGGCAATCAGAGGCACTATCCACTTTGTACTTAGTGTTCCCTTCTTTTCCATAATTTTGAAAAAATGACTGTATAAGTGAACAGCTGTCCTGGAAGCTCAGCCATTCAAAAAAAAGGAGGCTTTTCTGCTGCATGTGGCCACAGTACAACAACAATTCAATTTCTTGTTTATTTTTGTGTCCATACAAATGTGGAATATACCCAGACAATTTAAAATGACTCACTGATCTACCAAGAAAAGGCATATTTTATTTAATGGGTAAAGGTAAACATAGTATCTTGATGTTTTTGCAGAGATTCAGAAATGAGTGATGACAGAACTTCTTGTTGGTGGGAATTTTTTGTATTTGACTTTTATTTATGTCCTTCAGCATAAAACACCACTCATTGTGAAGTCTGTTCGCTGTTAGGTTCTGTATTTACAAGGCTTTAAAAGTACCCAACAGAATTCTGACTTTGTGCAGATACTTCGCACTGGTGTGGTGTTCCAGTGGCCCAGTGATGTACCCTTAGTACGTATGAAACTCAACACTGGATTTTGACCTCTGCTCTCTGGGCATCTGGGGCTAGTTGTGAAATGGCAGGATTATTCAGGACAGCTTCAGGACAGATTATTTCTTTTTGTTGTTGTTGAAGTTGTTACTTGTGGGGAGCAAAGTTTGTAAATTTTAGAAATGAAGTGTGACTGAATAATATTTGGCAGTCTTATCTGCTTTAAAGTTTCCTCTTTCTTGAGCTGCTGGGTAAGTCTGTCCAATGAAAATAATTTCCCCTTAACTGCCCTCTTCCATTTGCTCATGAAAAGAAGAAATTTTTAAGTAAATGGGACTGCACATAATGCTGCATTCATGAACTGATGTCAAAACCTCATGACTTAATGAGTGTATGAAGCCACAGACCAAACAAGTAATGTCTTTTTTGAAGCTGCCAGATCGAGGCCTTGGGGTTGGGGAAAGAAGGGTATCAGCGTAGGTCAGACTGAAATAGCTTTTATTCAGCGTTTTGAGAAGAATGAATAAACAGAATGGCTATGGTCAATCCAAAACCGAACACATGTTTGTATAAGGTTATTTACAATTTTTTTCCTTTTGGGATTAAGTTCCGTATTTAAAGAATGCTGTTTTGAAATGAAAGGTTTTAAAAAGCTATCTTTTATTATATTTTGGCATGTGTGAAATTAACTGTTTGGGGTTGGGTATGAGGTTTTTTTTGTTAGGGTGTTTTTGTTGGTTTTTTTTAATTCATACTTTAAAAATCTCATCCATTTGGTTTAAGGACGTTCAGTGAATTCAGCTGCCCTTAGGCAGGTTCAGCTCTGAACCTGCACCCTCACAGTGTGTTACAGTGACCCCGTTTCTAACATCTGAGTTTGGCCATCTGGGTTTCATTTGTGTCTTCTTGTGGCAGTGGGAAAACTGGTTCATTCCATGGAGTTGGCAACAGATAATCAAGATACTTTTTGCAGCAACGCCAGACATCATCTTTAAAAGCACTTAACTCTATTGACTTGTTTACCTTGGTTATTTATGACCTTCAGCCATGTGCTGTCCATTATTTGTTTTTCTTTTTTTATACCAGCCATTGGACTCACTTCCCTGCCCTCTTTGTTTCTCATTCCATTGCAAACCTGGAGGCGAGTCTCCCTCGTTACCCATGGAGCTCCTGCTCAGTCTGTGTTACACACGGCATACAGGGTGGCTGACCTACAACTTGAAGTGACTTGTAACACAGGTCCATTACAGGATAGGGGGACACCACAACTGCTCAGGTACGGGGCATTCTGAGTGCCCAGCCAGGGCAGGAATCAGAGCTCCCTGCTATGCTGTGCTTCACAAGCAACACTCACTGTTTCCCTCCCACTGGTTTGCTTTTATTTGATTTTGAAAATGAGACTATGTTCAGTTTGTTGCTGTGTCAATATTAAGTATATATTTATTGTTTTTCAGACATACATACATATATATAAATGCTATATATATATAATGTCAACGCATGGACATATGTACAGTAGATATTTTAAAGAGCTATTTATCAAGAAAAGTAAGTGTTATAAGTAAACAGAGTTTATATTTTATATATTATGTAGATAGCAAAAAAAAAAAAAGTGGTTAAATTATACTAGGACTTTTGGGGGTGGGGATGGAGAAATGGGCGAGGACTGGTTCCAGCATTTTAAACAGCCAAACTACTTTGTACGGAAGCTGCCTGCTGTGCCTCTCGGCTGCAATATCTGTTTGTTTCTTCTTTTGGAAGATGATGTGCATTGTTACTTTTACATTGCTTGGGGAATGTAGTTAGTTTATTCTCAGCCAACTGGTATGTGCTGCTTAAAACATGGTTTCCTGCTGTTCTGCATATTTGCATTGATGGAATAAAAGGATCTTAACTGGCAAATAAAGATGTAAAAGGATGTGATCCCAGCTGTCTGTGGTTTGTCCCCACACTTGTATTTTGGGCTGGTGTAATAACCATCACCTTTGCCTGGTTTCTGCCTGCCTGTTAAGTTCAGCATATCAGCGTAAAATGCATGGGCTCTGTGCTTGGAGGTGGGGATTTTGATGGGGAGAGAGAAAGAATGAGGTTTAACTCTCATTTAACACTCACATTGAAGATTTGTGTATGGCAAAGACCAAATTAGCGCATCCTCCTGTTGGAGGCATGTGTCCTGAGGAGACAGCTGGTTTTCTTGCCAAAGGATGCAAGTAAGTCCAATGTCACAGCAAAACAGGGGCATTGGACATCCTCCTGCTGTTGCCTGGAGATCCTTCCTCCTGAATTTTCTCTTTCTTCTGGATTCTTTAACTCCTTCTTTCTCCAGCACACCCTGGAGATCCTCTTCCTACCTGACCACTGGAATTGTGGAATGCTTTTGCCTCCCAGTCCCCCGCTCCCTCCAGTGACTTTCCCATGCCTACCCCATCCTTGCTCCCATCTGCCAGGAGCTGTCTGCTTATCCGGTGCTCCTTTTCTCCCCTGTATGTGGGAGTATCTAAAACTCATAAGGATCTTGTTATTCCTGCCCCTCTGTTGCTGAACAAAACCTCATTTGGGTATGAAGCAGAAGAAATTCTGGGATATGAGGGAAGATTTATTGTCTCTGTGATTGATGTGTAAAAAGGATAGAGCATTTCCGACATTGCCTTTTAGAGCACAGCACATAGAAAGATGTTGGATTCTACTTGTGTCAGTGCACACTCCATTCCCAAGCACTTTGAAAATATGTAAATCTGAGGCACAAATCTGTGAATGAAAAGGGAAATCATTATCATCATCATCACTTAAAATGCACACTTCCCTCAGATCACACAATCTTGTCTTCAGGAATTACAGTTTAATGTTTGCTTGGTCCTCATGAGTAAGTGTAGTATAACCTTGCTCAGGTTTCCAGATCCCCATCTCCACCCAGTCCATTAGGCACTGAATCAGAATAGGGCCACATTTCACGGTATATCCTTTCCCATCAACTTCAGAGTAAAACAAGGCCTACTTGTCTTTCAAAGGCTAAAATGTAGAAATCTCTGGAAAACAGCACCTGGGGGAGCAATTACTGTGAAACAGTGGTGGAGATACAGTGGGGTTATTAGTACAGCATTCCAGCGCATGATATATAACTGTACAGGTAAGTGCAAGAGCGAGTATAAACATTCCACACTAATGAGGCTGCACAAGTGCTAAGATAAACATTTCCAAACCTGTGTCAGTACACTGAGACACTTAAGTGTAGATTTATGAACCCAAGTAACCGTACCGCTTTTAAAACAAACTGCAAAATTGTAGGTGAGGGGGAAAACCTCTTGCCATTTTCCGTAGGTTTTGAAGAACCAAGGCTTCCACAGTTTACCCTGGCTTGTCCTGCTGTTTTCTGGAGCCCCTATTGATTAGCAGCTATGCAGTAAAAACAATGGGTGGCTTGTAGCCATAAATATTAATCAGAAGAATGTTAAATGCTCTGCATTGTTCTCTTCGGGAATAAAGAGTTTGCAGGGGCAGGGGTTATTAAAACATGCTGCTCTGCCAAAGAGAAGACGCACTTAATGCCTTTGCTGTTTATTCCTGTTGGGCAGTGGAAAGCCGTGGAGCTCTTTTGTGAGGCCAATGGAAAGCCAGAGTTTCAGAGCTGACACAGGTGATGCCCAGAACAACAGGGCTTTTTGCCCTCTGTAATACATCAGTGCAGCTCCAGTGGGGTGACAGAGCACGGCTCTTCCGTGACTGGACAGCCTTTCCTGGGCTGGAGGCTGGGAGAAGGTGCCTCTCTGCTCAGTCTGCTTGGGCCCACATGCCTGCGCTGGTCACAGCTGCAGTCACCGTGTTCAACATGGAAGGAAGAAATTTCCATCAGGCTGTCCCCAACAGGCAGCCCTTGGAGTCACCAGACCTATCACTTGTCCCAGGGCACGGGCCTAGTGTCCTGCACACATTGCCTTTTCTAATGTATTTCCCACTTGGGAGTGCTCCAACTAGTGCATTTAGCACCACAAACCTTGGTGTGCACCACATCTTTTCTTTAAAATTAATCATTGCAGCTCCACAAACAGTTCCTGAGGGATGAGGCAGGGCTGCTGCCAAGCCCAGGGCACCACTCCTTTTGTCCCTGAGTGCTTGTTCCTGCCTTCCCTGAGTACAGGCACTGGGGAGAATTTGTGCGGCCACCTGGTTAACGCAGTCATGGACTTAGCAGAACACTAACGCTGTGAGGTTTTTACTAGGTTAGTCTTCAGGCAGAACAATTCCCTGATCTGAGTCACTGTCGACAGAAATTTATGCCAGATCACTCTAATAGCAGAATGTAAATGGAAACCAGGTCTGCGGACTGCCAGAAAGTGCTTTTTTCATCAGATCAAAGAGTTGGTAGAGTAACAACAGAATAAGAAACAGGACCAAAAGAAAAGCTAATAGAGGAAAACAGTTTTAAGTTCTGCATGTCCCTACAAAAGGATATACATGTAAGCATGTATTTAAGTGGCCCCCTCTTCCAGACATGGAAGTGGTGTATGTACAGATTCTAGAGAAGCCTTTCACAGCCTGCTCCAATCTGTTTTAATAACTCTGCCTTTCACAGTTAATCACATCTTGCAGACTAAAGGCTTTTGCAGATTATCAGACCCCATCCAGGCAATGACAACAGCCTCTGAATGCAACCACTATTGTCACTTGTGCAAGTAAGTTTTACATTGTGTTTCAGCCAAACCTGAGAAAAGCTGAGACCCGCTTTTCAGACTTTGAGAAGGCGGAGATAGTTGGAAATGGAAATGGTGCTTGACCGGTTTCTTTATTTTCCCAATGGTGTCCCTAAATTGCTAGATTCTATATTTTAACACTCCTTTTCAGTGGTCCTAGCTACGCACCTTATGTAAGTATCTGTGATGAAGCTTTCCAATACTAGCTGTTACAAACTCTCCAGGCTCAAGAAGGAAGGAAGCTCAGAATGTCAGAATCAGGATAAAAAGCAGATTCGGAAGAAACTAAAACACTCCGGGGCTCTGATGACTGACTCTATCCTGTTAATTGTTAGAAAAGTCCCAAGCATGATTTCTGGCTTAGATCAACTTGTGTTTGTCTAGATCCATTCTGTGGGACTGTTAGGAAGTTAGCACACAGCAGACACAACTCCCACTAAGCAAACTGCTTGAAACCACTGTCTTCTTTAGTGGTTATGAAATTAATAGTTGGCATTCTGTGCCAATAGGCCTTAGTGGCAGAGGGTGGGCCACGGTGCTTCCTCTGCTGCTGTGGATGCAGCCAAGCACTGAGGACTGATTGGCAGAATTGAAAGGATGTTGGGATTACGAAACTTGTGTGTTTAGAAATGAGTCTGTGTCACGGTGTGAGGAAATGCAGGTATAAACTGTGCCAAGCTCTTTCAGCACAACTCTTTTTGTTAAAAAGGATCGTTTTTTCCATTCACTTTTCTATGCCTTTTGCGTGCAGTTCCATGACAGCAGAAACAACTTTCTGGGAGATATCCTGCCCTTTTGGCTACACACCTTGTTAGCTGGAATTAATTTCTGTCTAGGCCTGCTGCAGGACCAGGGCCTCTGTGAAGAAAAAAGGACTAAGTCACTTGCTGAATTGACAAAGCTCCCAACTATCCACCCATGTTTGGCAAACTTGTCTGTATTGCTTCACACATATGAAGTATCTTACAAACATTAACAAATCCCCTCAAAATGAGCTGTTGTGATTATTCCCATTTTGCAGCTGGCAAGGTGGAGGCAGAAGTGAAGTTGGTGAGATCACTCTCTAGTGAATTTCTCTTTTCTCTGAATATCCTACTTGGATTATTAGGTTTGCTCTCTCCCAGTGTCTGAACCTATCACTCAAAATGTCACTCTCAGAGGGTCTTCCAAATGTCTAAGATATATTTTAAATTTTTTTTTCTACACTTGTAGCTTCTAACCTATTTTTAAGGCAGATTTTGGTAGGATTTTCCTCCTTTTAGGGATGAAGTGATTGGAACTATTTAGCTTTATAAAATGAGTTTTATACTCTTTACTGTGAGGATGGTGAGACACTGGCACAGGCTGCCCAGAGAAGTTGTGGATGCCCCATCCCTGTCACTGTTCAAGGCCAGGCTGGATGGGGTATGGAGCCACCTGGTCTAGCGTAAGATGTCTCTGCCCATGGGAGGAGGGTTGGAATTAGATGATCTTTAAGGTCCCTTCCAACCCAAGCCATTCTATGAGTCTTTGATTTTAAAACTGTAGTGCTGGAAGATTTGAAATTACAATTAATATTTCTGTTTATAACAGGATCTCATTGGCTTTACAAAGAAGGTACATACCATTACCTTCACCTTGTCTTTTGAAAATTAGAGATGAATGGCAACCCATGCTGCTCAAAGCCATGCAGAACAAGTCTGTGACAGCCAGATCCACATCCTGCTGCTTAAATTTCTAGTTCCCTTTAAATAGTTCTCAAACCTAATATAATTCTCATTCATTATAATTAATATAATTAGTCATATATAATTAATGCCTAATATGCTGTTGCGGTTTGTGAATACCAAATAAGCTGGGGTTGGCTGCACAGTCTGTGTTCAGATTCATCTGTTTAGAACAGTGCTAGCAGCACCAAACCAGTACCAGCAGCTTCACAATATATGTTGTGCAGTTCCATCTGTGGAGGGGAAGGTGAGAGACACTGCGCTCTCCATGCATTGATTTTAAAGCCAAACTGATAAAATTAGCACCAGATCCCTGTGCTGACCAGAAAATCACCAGAATAACCAATCAGGTAGCACAAAGCTGCACTTCCTGTTGTGTGTTTTGAGAAAGGGGTGTCATCTGCCTGCACCCTATAGCTCACAATGCTCAGCTTGACAAGGATTTCTGGCCCCAAATCCTTCGGAGAATATTGCTTTCAGTTCCCACCAGCAAGTTCGCAATGGTAATGGCTGCGAATCATTGCTTGTAGAGGCAGATGATAATCATCTTGGTGTAATTCGGAAATCGGTGGGGTAAATCGTCCCATGATTTTTACAACTTTGCATTAAAGCAGGACATTGACAGTACCTCTAAAACCCACGGGAATGCAGACCTAGAAGGCTGACAGGAAACCACCATCAGGAGAGAGGTGGACACTACTTTGTCCTGTCACAAAATAAACACCAGCTCACCACTCCAGCTTTACAGCTTGTCTTCATCTGTTAAAACAAGCCTGAAAACCACGACTGATATAATTTCGAGTCATTAATTAGTTGCTGCTCAATCCTTTATGAATGCACTAGCGAAGCCCCCTGAGCTTCACTGAGATCAAAAGCCTGCTTGGGCGCAGGGCTCCCCTCCCCCTGGGCAGGCAGGCTTTCTCAAAGAGAGCGATTAAGTGACAAATTACTCGTCGGAGGTACAAGTGTTGTGTCTGCTGGGCTGCTTTGGTTGGATCCGATCCTTTCATCCTTACATCGGTGGTTCCAGCGAAGCCACTGGGCTGGACGACTCCTGCCTTTGAGTCTAGGCAGCAGGGTGGAGCTATGAACTTGTTTCCGTGGTCAAACCTGCCGGCAGCTTCTTGGGTGCTGTTCTCAGCTCAGGTTGTGGCCGAGGAGGGTAGAAATGGGGTACAAAGCTTAATCATAAAACAGTTTGAGTTGGAAGGGACCTGTAAAGCTCATCTAGACCAATTCTCCTGCAATGAGCAGGGACATCTTCAACGATATGAGGTAACTCAGCCCCCCATCCAACCTGACCATCAGTGTTTTCAGGGATGGCGCATCCACCACCCCGGTAATCAGAGACACTTAGTTGAGTGAGGAAAACAACCTAATAACCATATGCAGCTTGTGACCTTGAACTGGCTTCTGAGTACATTTGTGGCTGTAGTACAAAGAGAAATATTGCAAAGACTGAAACCCACTCCTAATTCCTACTTGGTTTTGCATTTTGTCGCAGATATTTTTGCCTCGCCTCTAACCATATACAGTGATCATAATAACTGTACCTCATCCAAATACCAAAACTCTTGATTAGGCTCATCAAGATGTCTTATTTCATTTACCCCCTGTCCCTAAACGGACCAACTTTTGTTTCATTGTCACCTCATTGTCCTTTCTCAGTTAAAGAGTAACAAACCTGAGATAATATTATTTGGGACTGTTTGTTAGTTACTGTGTAGTGCCCCAAATGTGCCATGCTCAGTGACAGCACAAAGCATGTGTTTGGTGCTATTTAAAAACTTGCAAGCCTTTTTCAGGCAAAAATGTCAATCTTAACACAGCTACTAATCAGGTTGGTAGAAGAATAATTAGAGCAGGCACAGCTGAGGTTACACAACAAATCAAAGTTATGACTGGAATCCAGAAGACATTAGCCTAAAAAAATTGCTAACGTAATCTTAAAAAAACCCTTTACATTTGGAGCAAGCAACAGCAGTTGGTTATTTCCTTCATAACTGTCTTGCAGTTTCTGTGTATCTTTGCAGACAAAAGCATATCACCTCTGAAGAACTCTCTTTCTTTAGCAGGATGAGGAAACAGAGACATAGGACACATGTGAACTCAGATTTCCAAGTTCAGCCGCTCCTCTTGTTATTTTCAGCCCTGTAAGCCTTTTCCTTGCTGTCATTTGGGGATGTGTGTTCGTGATTACAGGGACAGTGCTTGGTCTGCTTGGAGACAGACCTGCCTGCTGTGCTGCCATGCTAAAATGAAAGGCTGAATCCCCCTTTGATGCCAAACAGCTTTATACTTTTCTTACCTTGGAGTGTTATATTTTTTCCATCTGACTTCAACAAGGAATTAAGTTACAAACATTAATAGTGCCAACATTTGCATTCTTTTTTCAGGTAGAATGTAAACAGCAGAGTGATGCTGTTTTGGCCAGGAAATGAGGCCAAGCTTTTCCAGGTCTGCCGATCTTCATAACAAAAAGGTTATGTGAATGTACAAGTAAATTGTCCTTTCCATTAATACAGCCTGATTCTCCATCTGGAAATATTCACACTTCTGGGAAAAACAGGAGATGATATCTTAGAAAAGCTGAAATGACCAAACTTATACCTCCTTTCCTGAACATCAATCATTTCCTATTATGACAGGAACAAGGGATGGCACATTAGCAAGCTGAAAGTACATACTGAATCTGATACAATGTGAAGATACTATCAGACAACTGTCTTTTTTTTTTAAAAAAAAAAGTACATCTTCCATCAGTTTAGAGCAAATGAAACCCTCATGAAAACTTCACTTATTTTTTGTGTGTTACATCGATGTGTCATAATGCCATGCAAATATGGACCTCCACGCCATGTAAGATTGACATTCCATTGCTTTGCATTTTCCCCTTTTTGTGGTAAATTCACATAATGAGGTGTGCTTCTGATCTGTAATTCTGATCTGTAGTTCCACTGATAGGTCAGTCACACAGGACAGACTGAACTGACTTTCCATGAGCAGCACATCATTCACAGAAAATGAGTCCAGCTTTAACAGCAAAAGCATTGCTTTTCATGAAGAAGCATGGACACAATGCAGTCCGTATTTTGCAATAAAATACATAAACAATGCCTGTTTGGCTTTCTTCTCATGTAACCTTGTATGCCAGTGAGTAATTCACTTGAGCAATGTAAAGATATCACCACAAAAAGGCAAGCACAGTAATACTCATAGTCACAGATAAAAACAAGAGATGCAGTATGCTAGCAGGGTACTAATGAGGTTGGCTCTGCTATCTCAGATAATCCCAAACCAATTCCAAACCTGTTTCCCTTTTATCTTTTCTGTACGCTACCTTTTCTGATGTTATTGCAGTTTAAGAGAATTCAATGTTTAGGTTATCATGGTTTGGATAAATGCCTAGTTATGTATTATTGATTAACGATGTATTCATCAATTTTATTATAAGCATAGTCCTCCACTTGGCTGATTGACACTAGCAGCTATAAATGATTAAATTCTACTTTCATTTACAGTGGCAAGAAAGAGATTCTGTCAATAGGAATGAAGATACTTTATGTCCCTAGACGAGGGAAAATAAGGTTATTATTTGGCTTATGAAAATATAAAATGTTTTAAATTAAATATTTAATCATGAGTCACTTGTGTGCTTACAACACTGAGTTACAGCACAGAGAGTCACTTGGCAAGTGCGGGTGGATGTAGAAGGGCAGTTAGAAGATAAAAGGCTGTTAAAGTAAGAAAGTCCAACTAAAAAAATAGGTTAGTCACCTTTGGTTTGCTGTGAATGTGTCACCACATAATAATTGTTGTAGTCATTCGCAGTTCATACTCAACCTACGCTTTTAATTTCATTTGTGTTTTGAAAAATCTCAAATTAAATTCTTTATTTCCCACTGACCTAAATATTTATATAATATTTACAACTGATCTCACTATAACCTGTTAGAAACAGGCACCATTAAGAAAATCTCTGTGTATAAGAAGCTTTCTATATATGGGGTTTAGAAACTTCACTAGGGGAAGCGCATTAATCTTATTGTTTTTCAGGACAGGTATTGATTTTATGCTGTATTTTTATGCAGCTAAATCTTTCAGAATCTACTTTTGTTTAGGAATTTTTAGCAATGGCATAACATTCTGTATCTCCTGTACTATAAATCAGTGCTAAAATAAATAGTGTTAGCTTCAGGCTTTTTCAGAGCACCACTATAGCTGTGTAATACATCTTGACAAGGCCAGTGAATGACTGAAAATCACAGAGATTTAATTTCAGTAGCTGTTTCCTGAGCCGTGTGATACTGGTTAGCTCCCAACACCACCGAACAGCTCTCATCCCGAGACAAGTGCCATCTATCTGTAAAAGATGTAGTTGAATTGAGGAAGCCCCAAATGACCAAAAATGGAACCAGCCTGCCACCTGCTGCCGAGTGGAATTATTTCGAGATTTGCTAGGACTTGTACTGACCCAACAAACAACATCCCTGTGTGAGCTGGGTTTGACAAAAGCCTTGCCCATTCTGCAAGAGTGTGCTTTCCCCATGGCTACTTCAGAAGTGTGGGGCAAGATTAAAATAATGGGATGTTCTGTGCGTTTGAAAATAGGCGCCATAACCTAAGCAGCTGCCTTGTGTTCCCTCCCTGGCACTGGGGAGGCCACAGCTCGAGTGCTGTGCCTGGTTCTGGGACCCTCCATTCAAGAATGATGCTGAGGTGCTGGAAGCAGGTCCGGAGAAGGGCAGCAGAGCTGGCGAAGGGTCTGGAGCACAAGTGCTGTGGGGAGTGACTGAGGGAGCCGGGGGTGTTTAGCCTGGAGAAAAAGAGGCTTCATGGGGGACCCGATTGCTCTACAGCTGCCTGAAAGAAGGGTGTCGGCCTCCTCTCCAGAGTTTCAGGCTGGACATAAGGAAGAATTTCTTCACGGAGAGGGTGACTAAACATTGGAGTGGACTGCCCAGGGAGGTGGGGGAAGTGTTTCAGGAAAGCCTGGACGTGGCACTCCCGTCTAGTTGATAAGGTGGTGTTTGGCTGAAGGTTGGACTCGACAATCTCAAAGGTCTTTTCCAACCTAATTGACTCTGTGATTCTAGTACTTCAAAACCTTGCTGCAGCCAGCTCAGGCACTCGATGGCCTCGTTCAAGTTTCTGCTCCGGGAAAGGGGCCAGGAGCTGAAACCTCCGCTCCTGCTACGAGAGCTGCCTGCTCCTTGCAATCACACAGCCAGGGTCTCAATCACCGACAACTACAAAAGAACCCTAACCCCGAATCAAAATCACACTACTAGTTCGATATCCCACAGTTTAGTAGCACGGGTTGATTTTTGAGGTTTTCAGCAGCGAGAAGTAGGTCCTCTTATCTGCTTTGAGGAGCGGGATATTTCACATCGAGTACGTCGATCACATGCACCTAAGTAAATCTTGGTTTTGCGAAATACACTTCGCTTTCCAGGGGTCTCTCCAAGTAACGCGTCCCTAAGAGTCACCGAGGATGGGGCAAGAACGCCGAGCACGCCCTTTACAGCGAACAAGGCGGTGCAAGCCCTCAGCGCACCCCACGCCATGCGGGCGGGCGGCTCTGAGGGGCGGATGCCCTCTGCGGGCAGAGGGACTGAGCTGAGGGGTGATGAGGAGCACGGGCGGGCAGTGTGTGAGGGGCCCCGTGAGCCCAGGAGGCTGCGCGACCCCACAAGAAACCCCCGACCCCGAGCACCCCCAGCGCGGCCGCCCCGGCGCTCCGCCCGCCGCCGGGGCGGGACGGGGCCGCGCATGCGCCGCACGCCCGCCGTGCCGCGCTCCCCCCGGCACCTCCGGCGGGCGGGAGCGGCCCGAGTTCCAGGGGCTGCATTGATCCCGTGCCCAAATGTGCCCGTGTTTTCCTCGGGGAGTGTGACGGAGGCCGGGAGTTGAGCCCCGAGGTACGGCCGGGTGGGGGAACGGTGCTGGGTCGGGGCAGAGCGCGGCGGCTCCGCACCCCGGGCCTGCGCGGCGCTGCTGCTGCTTCACCTGGCGTGACACTGAGTGCGACCCTGAAAGCCGCTCTTAAGGCCAAAAATGCGGTAACTGAAGACAGGACGAGTTAATTGCACTCTTCTGTTCAGCACACCTCCAATGAGCTGGCTAAGGATTTGTTTCCCCCCTTTCTTGTTCCAGTTTACTGAAGCTAGGTGTAAACACTGGAAGAGGGCTCGTTTGTCTAACATGAAAATGCAAATCCTAGATTGTAAGGGAGGAAATAAACTATATTGCTCCTTTTACCATTGAATAAATAAAATGTACTGTTGCTACAGTGCTCGTTTAAAATTATGAAAATAGTATTCCTTACTAATAGGTCATGCTGTATTTTTCAAATTATTGTTCCTCTTCTGTGTCTCTCCTGTCAACTTTCCACAAGTGGTACAGGCTAGATGTGGGGTTTTGTAAATTATTTTTCTAAATAACACTTACTAAATTCAGCTTTTAAAAATTTGAAAATGTAAATGAAAATCTGAAAATTTTCAAAAGTAGTTGAGTGTCTGTTGTACTGTAAGTTTGCTTTTAGACATGGCTGCGATGTAAATAGTGAGCACTGTCATCACTGGACTCTTAAATGCACCATACATGAACATCACAGTCATCTCCATAAGGATAGTACAGGACTGGAATGTGTTGCAAGTAATATTTCCTTCTTTTTTGTCTGGTTTTGAAATAATATTTGGCCTATGTCAGAAAGCACTAGTTCAGTCATTTGCTGGTTTGTATTTTCCTGTCTGGTCTTGGCCCTGATCCTGCTAAGAACTAAAAACAGACATAATTTGAAACTCAAATAGGCCTACTGGATATATGAATTTAGATGTGTGCACTCTTTATAAAATTGTGGCCTTTGTTTATATCCATAAGTGCTTTGCTCCTGAGGTGTGCTTTGGTTCTGTAAGGAAAAGAAGAATTTAACTGTAAGAGCTTCTCAGTGCATCATTCACCACTCTTTGCTGAAAATGAATTATTTTTCTCCAAGTTTTGCTGCTGTCACTGAACATAAAAGTTAAGATTGTTCTTAGTCCTTTGAGTTAGGCAATAGAACTTTCTCATGTTTGCAAGCCCACAGAGGAGAGAGAATTGTTAGAGGGTTGAACTGAATTGAAATGTCATTTACAGTTGTTACGATACACAGAGCACTCCCTTGAATTTACCTTTGTTTCCACTACAGGGATGAGACATTTGTTTGGTTTTAGTGCTGGAATAACAAGCTCAAGGCTGTGGCTGTTACAGCAGCTGGTAACAACATGAACATTTAATTCCTATCTGCACCTGAAGAAGAAACCTACATACTCAGCTTTGTTCTTCCCTGTCACCCCGGTGCCACTGAGGCCAACGCTGGCTTGTCCTTGCTTCTGATTACCTTGGCTGGTGAGTAAGAAACATAATAATTTTACTTACCTGGGCAAAAGTTGTACTTGAGTAGGGGTTTTGTAGCCAAAATTTTGTCAGACTAATAACTCTATTTTTTATATTGATTTTGAAGTATACAGTATGGCATAAAAGATGTAAGTGTTTCTCCAGCAGTTTTTAAAAAAAACCTTTTGAAAATTAGCAAATTAGCGTAATTTACTNTATACAGTATGGCATAAAAGATGTGTTTCTCCAGCAGTTTTTGAAAAAAAACCTTTTGAAAATTAGCAAATTAGCGTAATTTACTATGTGAATGTATTTTTGAAATCCCTGTATTTTGCTTGTAGAGTTGGTATCTGCAAACCTTGTTTAGATTAAATTACATTTATGTTAGTATGTGACAAAAAAATCTTGGAAGATTTTAATATTCTGTAGGGTTTATTAATACTGTAGAGACATGGGCAGTAAACTTACATCAGTGTGCAAAATTACTTGGTCTTAGAGCAGTAGGAATGTATTCTTGTAAATCTTCAGAGGAATTAATTGTTTCTCCAGAAGGAATCAGTCATGGCTGATGACTCTCAGAGAAACTTCCGCTCAGTGTATTATGAAAAAGTGGGGTTTCGTGGAGTTGAAGAAAAGAAGTCCCTGGAAATTCTGTTAAAGGATGACCGTTTGGGCAAGTTGATTTCACTCTTTGCTCTATTTCATGGGGATTAGGGGCTGGGGAGGGAGTAATAGAAAATGTCTACCTGCTGTGCTTAATACTTATTCAAGTTTTCCATCTTCTACCTATAATCTCTCAGTTAGTGCTAGCAGACCTTTGATTTTCAAAGATCTGGAAATCTGGTTTTTTATTAAAGATTTGTCAGCTTGCTTGTTTCTTTTTTTTTTCCTTCTCTCATTCTCTGTGACCAAGAAACTGGAAGTGTTTTAGGGAAAGCAGTTCTAATCTGAGAATGCAGCATCTCACGCTGTCAATTCCATCCAGCTTCAAAGCAATGAAGATGTTACTGCTGTTGGTCCCTGAGGAGTGCCAGATCTCTAACAAAACAGAAAGATAGATGTTGTTCCTTTAAATAGGGCCTTAATTGTTTAGACAGCGACACTTTTAACAAAATACCTATAAAAATGGTAGTTTCCTCCTGACGAAACCTGGAGTGGTTTTACCATAAGTCAGGCCAACGTATATATTTGTCAAAAATGTTGCAGTTCATAGAGCAGTCTGTTCTCAATTTGAAGCACTAAAAGCATTTGTTGATAGTAAATGATGAAAGTGGGGATTTCAATCTGCAGCTAAAGGTTTGTCATACTTAGCTGGGTCAGAGACACAAACCTATTTATAATCATATTTAAATTTGTCCTGAATTTTCTTTTCATTTCTTTACAGATATTGAGAAGCTTTGCACATTTAGTCAGAGGTTTCCTCTTCCATCCATGTATCGTATACTGGTGTGGAAAGTGCTTTTAGGTATGAGTATAACATGGAATGTACAATGTAGGAAGACGCATTTCCTTCTGTTTGTGGTTTTTTTTTGTCTTTAAAGGAATAGTGACATGGATGATTCTGGACTACCTTGCCTACTGATACATATTTAGCCTACTTTTGTATCTACCTTAGAGGCACAATGGCAATTATAAAACAAGTTTTTGAGAACTTTGCTGAAGTGTGCTTAGGAGAGTGTGTTTCTGTATTTACCTTTGTAACACCATCCAAGTAAATTTATAAAATGGATTTGAAATGTGGGTTATAAGAAGTCATTGATATATGATAAGATATTCAGCTGTGTTCCTGAAGTAACAGACAACTAATTTGAAGTAAAGTTGTTATTAATTTTAAACTGGGTGAAGCATGGGATGCATATTTATTCTAAAGAGAAGCTCGTGTTCTGCAGAATCTTGGTTTCTTATGGTTTTGCTTCTGCCTTTGAATCGTATTTGCCATTGAAGAAGATACGAGGCTGAAGACAATTTAATGATATCTCCCGAAACTGTAAAAACCATAAATAGATTATATTTTCCTAGAAGTGTACTAATCAGATGACTAATTAAAAAATACTAATGACTTTGCACTAACTGGTCAGCTGTGTTGGTTGACTAGATGCAAGGTAATGTCCACTTGGAGGCAGGAGGGATTTAAAAAGAATCTTAATTTTTTTATTCATTTTTTTTCCTCCTCTGATTTTCTACAATTTGAAAGTTGTGCTTCATATTCCTGATAATTTGGGTTTGTAAGCCTTTTTTTGGCAAAGGTAGTAAATGAACAGTGCACAGAAGGGGCAAGATCTAATTACAAAACTTGAAGTTCTTGGCGTTGAACTAACAGAGTAGTCCTACTTGATAAAAGCCTCTGCCATTAAAAAGATAATTGTACCCTGGATACTAGTGAAGTAGTCAGCAACCTTTAAAGTATTAGTAGTGGGAAATATAGCATAGGAGTTTTGGACAAGTGACTCAGTACAGAATTCTTTAGCCAAAATTACAATAGCAAAATACAGTCTCTCTGCAAAATTGTGGCTCACTGCAGAGCCAAATCTTGGGCTTTTTTAGATGAAGGATCGGTGAATCATATGGTAACACAAAACACCTGAGTCAACTGCATGGAAAATTATACTGGATCCTAAAAGTATTTTGTGTTTTAAACCCAGAGTGATTCATTTCACAGCATGAAGTTGTGTCAGGGGAGGTTTAGGTTGGGTATCAGGAAAAGGGTCTTCACCCAGAGGGTGGCTGGGCACTGGAACAGGCTCCCCAGGGAAGTGGTCAGACCACCAAGCCTGACAGAGTTCAAGAAGTGTTTGGACAATGCTGTCAGGCACATGGTGTGATTCTTGGGGACGGTGCTGTGCAGGGCCAGGAGGGGGACTCAGTGGTCCTTGCGGGTCCCTTTGAACTCGCGATATTCTATGATTTCAAGTACTCAGGCTGTCATTCTTTGTCATGCCTTGGGTGAACAGAGGTACAGGGGCTTTTCTTACTCTGCATTTCAGTGTTAACAGTTGTTAGAAAAGCTGGTATTGAGAAGGACAGTGCAAAATATCTCCCCCTAAATGACTGGAACCATAGCCCAGTCCATTTCTGGTGGGAAGTGTTACATGTCCTCTAAGTAATGTTAATAGTTTAAGAAAAGGAAGTCTGTCCTGTCAGCAAAACTATCTCAGGCATGTACCAAGGCTTGCTGATGTCCCGGGTGACGTCTGTGTCAGCAATGCCTCCGTTACCTTCCTGTTCAAGGATGACTCAGGATGGTTTCCAGGCACCCCTCTGTTTCAGCTTTGCCTGCCTGAGGTTGTCCGCTGTGTTTGAGGAGAGCAGTTGGCAGTATGTACATACAGTTATGATGTTGACTCTCTTTTGGCATATCGTGAAAAATGTCTTGCTTTGTCCCAGCTTTTGAAATGCAGACAGGTTTGCAGTTGGAAAAGAAAAGATAATTTTCTGTCTGATGTGCTTGTTCCTAAACTCAGCCATTTTGTGATTAACACTTGGCAGGAATATTTTTTTCTTTAAATGAGAGGTAAAAGCAGCAGGTAGCTTGTTTCAGAACTGACTTTTGAAGAGTACTTTGTTCTCATGGGTTTCTGCACTGGGAAAAATTCTGCTCCACTAGTGATAGGGAAATGGCATTTTTTTGCCTAGGTGTAAGTTTTTATTTCTGTTGAAGTCTGTGACAGTTTTGTTGTGAACATCAGTGCATGGCAAGATTGAGTCTTGAGTAAGGGGAAGGATTGAGTGAAATGTTGAGTATCTCTTCTGGAGATGTCATTTACATTTCTTTGCCTTTCTACTCATATACATTTATTTCTTTTTAATTTTTTTTTCTCCCAGGAAACTAGAAAAGATGTTCATGTTGTGCTAAGAAAATAACAAATGTCACTTTGCAAGTGACTATGTGTCATTCTTAAGTTTTAATCTTTAACTGATTTAAATGATTGATTTTGGTTTTTGAATGTCATTTTAGGGAGGATTAATTTATGGTCGAGTGAGTAAAGACTTTTCTGGTGGTAAAGTAATTAATACTGCAGTGTATAGTATCTTTGCATTAGTTAATTACATGTATATGTTCTCTGTCATCTCAGACAAAGTGTAGAATTTGAGCAAATGGACAGCTAATGTTTATATATATGATATGAAAATCATTCTACACTGACTTTGTTTTCAAAATAAACGGAAGCTGGGCACACACATACAACTACTACTGTACTGAAAACTAGATAGGTATGAAAAGTAACAAGTGAGAATTCTCTTTACAATTGTTTATATTTTTTCTTTTAATTATTTTTTTCTTTTTTTTAGGAATTATTCCTCCTCATCATGAATCTCACGCTTTGGTGATGAAGTACCGGAAGGAGCAGTACTGGGATATTCACCACGCCCTTCGTGTGATTCGATTTATTAATGATTCTACTCCACAGGTTGATGTTTTTCTCCGCATACATCAACTGGAATCAGGAAAATTGCCTCGAAACGTAGCTTTTCCACTGGTCAGTTGTCATTTTAACAGTCTTTTAAATACAGTACTTTATTGAACTTGAAACTATAAACCATTGAGAAACTGAACTGCAAGTCACCCCACAAATGCTTGTAGATAGACCAAGTAAGGTGAATGGAAAACAGAGAAGTACTAGTATAAAATAAGGAATTTTAGTCAAAGTGCTTTTCTCTTTTTCTTCCCCTAAGTACTTACGTAAGAATTTTTTTTTGCCTTAAAATCTCTTTTGTGCATTTTGCCTGCTAGGTTTCTGGCCTTTTGTACTCCAGGGCAGTTCACTTTCTTTATAGCACTGAAATGAAAATGACATCATCTCGTTGGAGCTCATAGGTTCTTATGTGTCCTGGAACAAGGATCATTCAGAGCCTGTACAAGCAGTGATTTAATGCAAGTTAAATCAAATATTTAAATTATTTGTTTTTAAATCTAGAGTTTACTGTACTGTCCTCCTTTTTATCTTAGTCTGAACTGACCTGGGCTTCTGTCAGGTAGTGCATGTACTCTGCAGTTGACAGTGTACACCCATATGGTTAAACGAGGCTGTGTTGTGATGGTGAGTTAGTAGTGTGACGATAAAAACAATTTGTGGTTCTTTCCATATAAGCCTCCATGAAACAGGAGATGGTGAAAGGAGCCACGGAGCTTTCTAAATGGATTTCATCCTGTAGTTAATGTTAGTTTATCTATATTCTCTCTAGCCTAGCTTAATTTGTAATTTTTCTTCTGTAATCACAAATTTTGGTGTAAGTACTCAAAGAAAAGTTCAAAGTAAAAAAAAAAAAAGTTAAAAGTTAACATGGAGAATTCAGTAATAGTTTGAACTGGAGGATTACATGCAGCATTCTCTTGTCGGAGGAGGGAATGTTTTCATACCCGTACCATTTCCTAGGAATGTGGCCATCCTGCCCTGCAAATTTCCAGTAGAGAAATTTCCTTGATCTTGGCATGTGACCCAGTGGGCTGAAAATTCCTCCTTTTTAGAGCAGTATTGCCTTCTGAGCAAGTGTTTTGTCAGTGCATCCCAGAGCTGCTCTCAGGACTGGTGAGGTTTCACAGTGATGGTGTTCAGCAGAGCCCCAGTCATTATTCCTGTAACTCAGGTTCGTTTTGCTGCTGCAGAAAGGATTTGTTCTCTTTTCAGTGCAGTCACTGTCCCCTTAAACTTACGAGAGGTTACTCTTGATAGTCATGCAGGTGTTTTATTGTAGAGGCAGAGGGAGATAAAGAAACGTCCAAGTGATCTAAATATTTGGAAATGTTTGAGTTGCAAACAGATGTCTGCTGAGTGTTTTGTGCATCCGAATGCAGAGAGTTTAAGTAGGGGTATGTGTGTATTGCCGCAGTCTGTGTGGCAGAGACATGTCCCAGTAGTATTTCTAACTCTCCATGCACTGAAGTGTCTTTTGGTTTTAAAAGCAAGACAAGTCTTACTTGCTCTGTTTCAATAGATGTCTGTCATCATCGTGCAGCTGCTGCCCGATGTCTTGTTTAGGAATGTCAGAACAGCTCTTTGTGTATGTTGATTCCTGTTTCATTTCCCAAATAGCAGAGAAAAGGAATATAGGAATAATTTAAATCAGAATAGTCCAGTACTTCTGCGTAGTTCATTTTTTTGGCTTTGTTTTCCAGGAACCTGAAGATGAAGTGTTTCTTGCTATTGCTAAAGCAATGGAGGAAATGGTGGAGGATCCTATAGAATGCTATTGGCTCGTCAGTTGTTTTGTCAATCAGCTGAACAGCAAGCACAAAGATTCATTACAACAACTGGTAAGGAAAAAACGCCTTTTTTTTTTTTACTTTTTGCAAGGAGAAGCAGTCATGGAAAGCATTAATACAGGGAGACCACTGGAGTAGCAGAGGTGACACCCTTGGAATCTGTTCCACCAGCTGTTTTAAGAAAAAGGGAGGAGTGCTTTCTGCATTGTGATTGTGCTGTCCTGTCTAATGTAACATTAGAGATTGTTTTTGTTCGCTACATGGTAATTTTCAATTGCCCTCTTTTTTTTTGTTGTCTAAAGGTTACATTGTATCTAGTTGAATTGTAGGTCTCACAAATTGGTCACTTAAGAATTTTCTTTAAACAATTAAAAATGTCAAAAGTTGAGAACATCTTGATGTGTGTCTGCTACTTTTTAGGCTGCATCTCTGGCATCCATATGCTGCTCATTGGATGATAGACAAAACACAGTTGTTTTGCTTTATAAATGGAGTAGGGTACTCTGTCTTCAGAAAAACAGTATGTTGCAAATTAAGTTAGAATAAAAAGTGGAGTGGTTTCCTTTTAACACTGATAATTTAAACACTGTCAAAGAATATTAATTTTGATTTTCTTAGTGATTTATAAAATTAAATTTTGATTGTAATGTGTACTTATCAAAGTTATGAAAGCTCTTGTAATTAATCAATCAAATAGCGTAAAGAGATAAGGAGCTTTTAGTTAACAATATCCTCTGAGGTAAAAGTATCGAGTACATGTGTACCAGCAATTGCTGAATGGAAACTCGTTGTGGAAAATTATGCCTACCCTTGTTAGTTCTTTTGGAACTAATTTTTAAACTTGCCTCCTGTTTCTGTGGGTGGTACATTCTACTATACCATTTCAATGAAAAAAGGAGTATTTTTAAAGAAAGTGTGCATTTGTACTACGTAAAGAATGCCAAGTGTTTCCCTCCCAGTTTTTTTTTTGTAATACAAACAATGTACCAAGACTCAGTAGGTGGGAATATGGGCAGAGGAAGTGTTTTCTGCCTTTGACAGCTGAAGTCCTTAGCAGTTTACCTAACTATGAGAGAAAGCATAAAGGTACTCAAGAGTTTATGAAAATGTGTATTGTGTTAATTAAAGTCTAAACAAGATGAGAAGATTATCCACATGTTTATGCTTTAAATACTTCGGGTTTTTAAATAATAAATCAATGTCCAGCTTTTAATGTGTTGCACAGGGATTTGCTCTCAGAATTGATTTTTTGGGTTTTGGTGCATTGCATGTAGATTTTTTTTGATGTGTGCTAAGGCGATTGGCTTTGAGGTGAATGAAACTCAATTTCACTCGTGAAGGTGGCAGTAATTAGTGCACGTTTAATCTCTGCATTGCCTTAAGCTCTGAAACACCTCCTTCCACTAGGGAATGCTGCAGATCTTGGAAGTTCTGCTGGTGGTCAGCAATTTAAGGAAGCTGAGGTTGTTTATTTGTTTAAGCACATAATTAGTTAATTGCAAAAGTCAGTAACAGCCGTATTTTAGAACAGTTGAAACAATGAAGGTGCATTATTTTAACACGTTATTTTATGCCAGTTGAATTTATAAGATCGTGCTTGTCTTACAGTAAGCATTAACTGTGAAGGTATGCTGATGTGAGTTATCTAAAAATTTCTCATTTTTTCTCAGCCAAAAATTCTGGAGCAGTATTTGAACATTGAAGATAACAGGCTACTGATGCATCTGAAGGCATGTGCTGCAATGAGCAAGCTCCCTTATGATCTTTGGTTTAAAAAGTGTTTTGCAGGATGTTTGCCTGAGTCCAGTTTACAGAGGCGAGTTCTCTTTCTCTTCTTTCTTTTTGTGACTGCATAGTAATTTCAGCTTTCTGTCATCACTAACAGGCATTTATCTGTAAGATTTTGGTGTTAACTTCGTTGCTAACTTGGTTTAATTCCCCTTGTTACTGATGCAAGATAATCAATCTCTGTGTGATCATTTCACCCACTGAAAAGAAAAAGAATGGGGCTAAGTATACCAGCTGATTCTGCTAGACACTTCACATCTCCTAGGATGTAGAACTCCAGACCCTCTGCCAGTGTTACATAGCTGAATGGTTGTCAGTTTTTGGGCTTTTAACAAAAATCTGTGCTTAGGGAATGATTGTAATATTGTATTATTGTTAGATGAAAAAGATTTTGGGAACGTGTATGGGTGTTGGCTGGGATAGAGTTAGATTTCTTCTGAGTAGCTGGCATAGGGCTGTGTTTTGGAACACAGGGATGTTCTAGTTCCTGCAGAGCAGCTCCTACACAGCATCATTCTGCTCCTCACCAGCAAGGAGGCTGGGGCTGCACAAGAACATGTGTGGGAGGGGGCGCAGCCAGGACAGCTGACTCCAGCTGTCCCAAGACATACTCCATTCCAGGTGGAGTCATGCTCAGCAGTTGAGCTGGGGAGGAGGTTGGCAGGTGGGAGCACTTCCTTGGGGACTTGCTGGCCATTGGTTGGTGGTGGGCCACTGTTCTCAGTTGCATCACTTGTCTCAGGTTTTATTTTCTTCTCCTTGTTATGTTTTTCTTCTCTTCCTTACACTTTTTTGAAATTATTACTTCTTTTTAATTATGAAACTTTCTTTCTCCACCCACAGATTAGTTTCTTACTTCTACCCTTCCAATTCTTCTCCCATCCCACTGGTGGGGATAGTAAATGAGTGGCTGTCTGGTGCTCAGTTGCTGGCTGGGGTTAAACCATAAAAGAATGTTTATTTTTAAAAGTACTAGGACAAGTTGAATATTACAAAGTTAATGAACTAGTGGATTATATCAGGATTCTACAGTTAGAAATAGGCTGTTGAGATTTCAAAAGGGAAAATTCTTGTGCATGACACTTCACTGAAGGGCTTTTGAAATGAAGCTTGTATGATTTCTCTAATTCTGCTGCCTGAGAACTCTTGGAAAGCAGGAAATTCAGGCTTGGTGTAAAGAAGCATCTTTCTGCATTAATAAGAGTTGCTGATAGCTGAACAGGATGTGGCACAAAGAAAACAATGGTGTCATTTTCAGCTGCCTGAAAACTTCAAGAAGTAACAAGGGAAGTTTTATTTCAAGGGAATCACTCTCAGGATTGCAGTGGCTAGAATAGGAACCTAGCATGGAAACAGGGCTTGGTAAACTGCTTTGTAGAAAATGCTTTTATGGTGGTAAAACTGGTCATAATCTGAATAGTGGATGCAGTTTGTTTGTTTATCTGGGACTTCACATTCCATGGAGGAAAGTGGGAGATGGGTCTTTTAAAAAATGTTTTATTTTATTTGCCCTTATAAAAATAAGAAGAATTTAGGGAACAAACTGTAAGATTAGAAATCATGCTCGCTGCTCTTGTTGGACCATGATCTTTGAGGTTCTGTAGGTTTTACTGTTTATATTTGAGAGAAAAAAACATTTTGTGAAGGATTGAGTAGTAGACCTTTAGGTAGACCATGGTAATTGTTACATGGCAAGTTCTTCTCATCAGGCACCTATAAGGCTCCAAAATAGTCTTGCCTGTGTAGTGGTTGTCTGTAATGTGGTGGTTGAAAGCTTTTACTGCTTCTGTGACTACAGAAATTATGTAAGCATGCATAGTTTAGGACGTTTGTTACAGTCTTCAAAGCCACTCAGCACCTGTGGTTTACTTACATCTCTCACATTTGTGTCTGTAGGTTACTCTCAGCAGCTAATGGTTGATGTTGTTCCACTGTGCTTTCTCTGTGTGCAGCTTAATGCCTTAAAACATAAACTACTGTCAGTAGCAGTGACCTGGGCCTTCCTAATCTCTTCAGGCCTTTTTTTCTGTGGGATTTTGTGATCTGAAATAGCCCCTGCAATCTACTGCATTGGAAACTTCTTTGCATGTCTCCTGAGAAACACTTTTATTTAGAGTCCCTGTAATTCAGTTTTGCTGCTAGATCTTATGGCTGTGGACAAGAGCTGAAAGAGGAATTTGTATCAGAGCAGATTTGCTTGTGGAAGATGAAGGAGTTTTTTTAAAATTTCTGTTGAAAATTAAAAATTTTACGAAGCTGTGTCATCCTGGTGGTGTAAAAGAAAAAATCTAGATGAAGAATTTTGATTTAATATTTCATCTTCCAGAATATTTGGTTTCAAATGTCTACCGTTTTGAATCAGTTTTATTTATATAAAATATTTTGTATCATCAGTATACATCTTTAATATTCCCATATACTGTTTCACCTTACTGAAATAGAATATTTTGATTACCTGGAATTTTTAAATACTTTTTACCCCCTGGAAAGGATCAAAATACTGGCTTTTTTGTCTCACTCTGGAGTAAAAACAAATTTCAGTGTTGGTACTTCTGACAGCAGAGCCATCCCTTTTCCTAACAGTTCTTGTGGGAGCATGATGGAAGTGCACTTTTTCTTGCCAGTTTAGGTTTCTGAATTATTCAGCTGTAATCATGATGGCCTTATTTGCTGAGGAAATAACATACTTCATGGGTAGTATGTGACAGATGAACTTAATTAATGCTTGGAGATTCAGTTTGGATTAGGATCTAGAAGCCCCAATGCTTATCTGAAATGCATCCAAATGTCATTGTTGGAACTGCTGAGGTTTGAAGGTCTCCAGTTCTCCTGTGAATTTTACTTACTTTCTTGTCAAGTGAGAGATTATCTGAACACAGTCTATTATGATTTATTTTAACTTACGGCTTAGCGCTTTATTTCTTAGAGACGCGGCTTGCTTTCAATGAACAGTTGTCTTCTCTGCCAAGCAGCTTAGTCTAAATTTCACGGTTTTCTTTTTTGGTTTGTTTTTCTCTAAGGTGTACAAGACTTGTAGGTGCTGTGCAGAAGTTTCACCTGATAGTGGTGAGATGAGGTTGCACAATACCAGTGCCTGACAGGCATTGTCACTCAGTATAAATACTGTTTTGTAGCACACTTCTAGTTACACCATAGGTAAAATTCATGTATCAGTTTAGGTTCAACGGGCTTGGAAAATACATACAGACAGGTTTCATATGAAGACTTTTCCTTTGAACTTATGCACTGTCTAATACACTTGGCATATTATGTGATGAACTTCTTAACAAACTTCTTAAAGGTGTCTCACTGGTGAAAGGGAGGAGCAGACTGGCCATTTCAAAGACTCTGTATCCTACCTGGAATACAGACATGGTGCACCCTGGAATATGAACCAGCCTGTAGCACAGGTGTGAGAGGCACAGGAAGGTGTACTTCTCTCTGAGACAGGGAGAGAGCTGGATCACGCCTTTGTTTTCATACCATCATTGCCCTGTTTGCTTGACTTGTGCAGCAGTGTATCCGGTCATCGGCTTGGTAAGCCCATGTGTGGGAAGCTTTCCTGTGGTGCTGTGTGGGCCCTCAGCTGGAGACCCCTGCTCTCAGAGCTTGGGGTCGTGTTTGTGGCTTCAGCTCTACAGGCAAAATGTTACTTTGGCTGCCGGCTTAATCTGGCACCGTCACCCCGGATGATCCAGCAGAAGCTGTGCAGCCTTGCAGTCGTAATTGTGAACGAGCCGGGCATTTTTTACGGCCCAGTGATGCCAAGCAGTCTCAGGCCCCTGACTAATGTTGTTTGTGCTCTGCACTGAAGGCTTGGCACTGGCTGGGTGCTGTTAGGTTGTTAGTCTCTCGTGGCTTGCTAGTGGCAAAGTATTTGGTCATTCTCCTGAAATCTTACGACTTTCAAACTGGCACTTATTATTAATATATTATATATATTAATATAATTAATATATATATACACAATTATTAATATAATTCTGTAGTTTTACATCTGTGATCTTCATGTCCTGCATAAATTGCATCTAGTTGAAAAATGTAAGTAATTTGTTAATAGAAACAACAGAAATATGGAAAATGCCTTAATTTTACTATGGAGCAGGAGGGCATAAGAATGTGCATGTGGGCTGCCAGTAGAGAGAAACTGAATTCCGTTTGCCTTTGTCTCACTGACCTGCTTCCCAGGGCTGCAAATGGATGGGCACAAGAACATGATACGACACCAGGGTGAGATTTGTGTGAGTCTCACCATGTCCCTTCATGTCCAGTTACCACTGGAAGGACACCCAGAAGTGCGGGCAGAGGAGAAAGCATGGATTCTTTTTAGATACCTCTTACCTGATCGGCTGGAGGACCAGAACCAGGGAATAAGGTTGAGTGTGTTTACCTTGCAGCATACAGGAAAACCATAAGATTAATGGCAGTATTTCAGAAAAAGAGAGAGCAGCAATGCTCTGTGTTGCCTCTTGTGTATTACTGCACTGTGGTTGTGCAGGAACCTCAGAAAGTGCCTGGAGAATGGCATCCCTTCACACACAGGTGCACACAGTGAGCCATATCTTATCTACAGAAAAAGCTCAGTGGAAAGTAAATGGTTTCATTTGCATAATCCTTGGCATGCTCTTTGCCTTTATAGCTTCCTATTTCTTTTTATTTCTCCGTGTGGTTGTCAGTACTGCTTCACTATTCAAGAAACACCTAAAAGAGTGTTCCTGTGGTTAATTGAATAGTTGGATTTCACAGACGATGACAGTCACACAAAACATAGTGAACTTCATTCAGAAGAGGTGTTTCTGCATTCCTGAGTAGGGCTGTAGGCACAGTTCCATGATGTTTCCCTTACACTTTCCCCACCTCTAGGAGTATCAAAGGACAGGTAAAAAGTTGCAGTCTCCAGCAGTAAACTTGACCTTAAATGATTGCTGTTATTTAAAAAGTGAAAGCAGGACATGTGTTACTATCAGTAGATATACAATGCATAAAGACTGCTCTATTAGAATAGGGTCATCAGAAAATTAGTTTCCTTGGAACTGCTGTGGGGTTTTTCCATTTTTGACACAGTTTATGTTGTTGTTCCTGGCTCTTCTGGTACAGACAAGGTGCTGACTGTTGATCACAGTGTTGCACAGTCATTCCTGATTCCTGTCACTGGTGGGGTTGTACTGAGAGTAACCATAACTGGAAATGTTAAGGGAAAAAATATTGCACCAGACACAGCTGGTTAGTGCTGACATCTCACTCACTTTTCTGTGCACCATCTTCCAAAATTTGTTAAGATGCTGGTGATTTAGATACTGCATCTGTTTTGTCATTGTTAAAACATTTGTTCTGGAGTCAGACTAAATAATGCAGGAAGACAATAGAGTGTTTTCTGAGCATAGCATGTAACCTAATGTAATTATGGACACTGAAGTCAGGAGAATTGGAAGCAAAATAATGAAAGAAGACTGGGTATTTTATAATAGGATTAGTAAGTTTATTTTCAAATTAACATGAGCTTTAATATGAACTTCAAAAATTATTTCCTGTTTTTGAGATCTGCTACTGTCTGTAATTGTCACTCATAATTACAGTTCTGATGCACATGAAACACACGGGGAAGTTATTCTTGGGTTCTCAACAGATATGCTTGTGAAGGAAAATGCTCTAGAAGTAAGCAGGGGTGACCTGTACAGTGTGGAACAGGACTGTTGTCTCAGTTTTCTCACATCCTTGCTTAAAGCTTCCTAGACCTGACTTCCACAGCAGTGTAATACTTGCAGTGATCATTTGTCCTGGGATGCTTGAACCGCAAATGAAGCAGTAAGGTTTTGATCTTGGAGTATATGTTGTTCCTGTCCCTGTGGGAATTATACTAATTGTTTAATCATAGCAAGACAGGGAATTAAAACTAAATTGCAAGGGGGAAAGAAATTGGTTGTGCCTTTTTTTACCCCTATCTGTCCATGTGGGATTTTTGTTTCCTTCTTCGTTCAGAATAGTCCTGAGGATCTCACACGTTCATTTCCTTCTTTCTTCATTATAAGTTAAAATCTATTCGTGTTTTTGAGTTTGTGCCTGTTGCCTCGGGTCCCTTCACTGGGCATGATTGGAAAGAGCCTGCCTTCACCCTTTTTGTGCTCTCCCTTCAGTTACTAGTATATATTGATGAGATTCCCCAGATCCCTCTCTTCTCCAGGCTGAGCAGTCCAAGCTCTCTCACCTTTCCTCATAGGAGAGGTGCCACAAGTCCCTTCATCATCTTAATGGCTCTTTTTCTGGGCTCTCCCTTCTGAACTCCCGGTGTAGAATTGTGATCCTGCACTTCAGTGCTGCTGTCAGAGTTTGTGTCGTGCCTGTGTTGTGCTCTCCTGGCACTCTGGGCTGAAGGGCAAATCCTTCTGAGAGAGGTCATACAAAAATTGAGTTGTCCCTGGAAGAAGCACACCCATGGATCCAAATTTATGGATGGGCAGCAGAAGATGTTTTTCAGTTACAGTGTTACTATGTTCAGAAATTACAGAGGATAGTGTGTGATCTTTGTTCCCCCATGTTTTTATTTGGAAGGAGAAATACTTTGAACAAGTGCCTAGAAGGAGCAAGGACTGTAATCGTCAGAAACTCTTTCTGACACAGCTCTTAAAATTCAAGAACTAAAAATAATGTGAGCCCATAAAAGCTGCCATCTGACAGATGGTTTCAGACTGTTTTTGTGTAATCTTTCATCCCGTGTCTGTTGAGCTGGGCCTGAGAGAGAGCTACTGGATGAAGGATGCTTTCAAATTGTTGCAGGCTGTGTTGGTAGTGATGATCCATTTTAATATTCATCCAAGTTCTGTTGCTGAAGCCTTTGGAGCCTGCCCTTCAGGTTTTCTTAAAACTGTGAGGTCCAGGTACAGTTTCACTTGAGAGGTAGGAGTGCTTAAGTACTTCTGAGAGTGTCTGTGCACAGTGGGATAGATTGAAAGACTTAATAGTTGTTCCTTGCGCCTAATTTACACATCATGGATTATATCCTGCTGATAGGTCATATTTGTATCTCATACAGTGATGACCTGGAATATTTACTTGCTTGACCTGTTCAGTCTTATATACCTTTGAATTTTTAGCAACTTAGCTATTTGAAGAGTATCTCTATTAGGCATGCTAATTAAGTTAATTTCTTTTTTTTTCTTTGCACTAGGAATAATACTCACCTTTACCACACACTGTAGAGTAGTTGTTACAGTCCAGGCCATGAAGCCAAGATTTGCCTTTTGTACTTGAGCTTGTACACCGTTCAATTTCTAAACAGCAACACACCGTATCAATACATACCAATTACTGCTTGACATCCCTCTGCTCTATACAGATTAAAGAGTTAATAAAATGTCTTCTATTTATCCTGACCCGAATAATTCAATACAATGCTGTTCTCCCGAAAAATAATCTGGATAGAGATGGTTGTATGAAGGCTGTTCCAGCAGAGAAATAAGCAGATAAGCACTGCAGTAATGTTAGTGATTCCTTTTCACTTTCTTGTAGAGTTTGGGACAAAGTTATTAGTGGATCCTGCAAGATTCTTGTTTTTGTTGCTGTGGAGATATTGTTAACCTTTAAAATGAAGATAATAGCCCTGAATACTGCAGAAAAGATCACACAGTTTTTGGAAAATGTAAGTACTCTAATTGTGCTTTGCATTGCCTTTTATAGCTTATAACTGTGTTTCAGCCTGAATCACTTCCCTGCTGCAGATGTACCAAAAGATATTATTACATTGCTGAGAACAGTAGCAGTACCAAGGTGAAGGGAGAATGCACTCAATGAGAATAATAACTTTTTCTATCAAGCGGTAAGGCTTCCATAGACTGAAATGGTTTTTAGGCTTGGGGGGAATGTATTATCTGTGTTTTTACAGAATTAACATTCCTTGTGATACTAAAGGGTTTTTCTGTGAAAGTAAGTGCAGGTCAGGTTAGGTTAATTTTTTTGGAGGCTTCTTGGGGGGCGTTGGTTTCTGGCACCCTTTGTTTTGCTTCTTGCCTGAGTGCAAATCTGTAGACTCAAGGTATGTTCTGTGAGGATGCGAGGATGGGATCATGAACCTGACCCTGAACTTTCTTGGCCCTGGATAGTAACGAGCCATCCCAGCAGGGCTGTAGGGTCCCAGGGTAACCCAGGTGTGTTAAATGAGATACAGTTTGTGTTCATGCATGGCCGGTGTGTGTTATGCCTGGTGTCAGGGATGTGTGAAGTGTGAGATGCCTGGGTGCTTATCAACATTTTGGAAATAAAAGCTTTTTGTCCAAAACGTGGTGTGTGCGGGACTGAGGGAAGGCGCGATGGGGGGACAGGGAGATGGGATTCTAGTTTTGTTTTCCTTTTTATAAAGAGTTAAAATCCAAACTGGAAATTCAGAACCTTTATTTTAAACTGAACAGTCCAAATGGAGTGCTGTGACCAGGCACGTTGCCCTGATCTTTTGTAGATTCCTCAGGACAACACCGACGCCATTGTCAGCAAAGCTGTGGATCTGTGGCGCACGCACTGCGGGACTCCGGCACACTCAGTCTGCCCATCCTAGTGTGATGTTCTTCATTAACCCTTTTCTGTAAAGATGCTACTAAAGCATGGTGACCAATATGTAAATACTTTCCAATAAATACAGATGGAATGAAGATACCTAGTGGTGGTGTGATGATGTCTGAAGTGTTACTTGATCGTCCAGCTGCAGTATTTGGATTACACAGGGTGCTGTCTTGCTTTTGCAGAAGTAAACCTAAATCCTGAAGCAAGCTAAATAGATTTACTTGTAATTTAAAAATGTTTCAGTATGCCAGTTTAGAGTTGATTTTACTAGTTACTACTTGGAGGTGTTTGTATGGTGAATTTACTGCAAGTCAGCCTGCTGGGTGATGAACAAGGACGCTTTTGCTAGCAATGTAATTGTACTCTTTTAACTCTGTAAATTTTCAGGTAAATGAAGCCTCCCAAATCTGAGGTACAGGACATCATAATGACCAGGGGTGACATTCTTTTCTGAAGTGTTTTAAAATACTTTTTTTATCTGTCAGCCAGCTCTCTATGGCTGTTTCTCCTTTGTTCTTCATGGAAGATATTTGAGAGAAGAGGGTCTGTGCAGGTATGGAGAAAATCAGTGGGATGAACCAATATAATTCAGAATTACAGCCCAGTAATAACCAATGCTTCTGCTGAGTGCTTGGATCGAAGCTGTTGTAATTTGATTCTTGTTTGATTTCAAAATAAATTCAATACAGAAATGTAATTCATGATGTAAGTAAAAGTAGAGTGATTAGCCATAGACAGAGATTTACTGGGGAACGGATTTTTTTCTTGTAAAAGTGTAAAATTCTGTTTCTACTTCTTGCATAGACCAAGGAATTGTACATAAAAATGTGTTGTTTAGCTGTTATTTGACTCAAATTGGTGCTCAGCGTGCTGAGTGCCAAGGATGCTCATTGCACTTGAGAGAGTGTTTAGCTTGCACTCGGTGTCATGCAGACTTGAAATGCTTTAAAAACTTTTGCTTTAGACTAGGTCAGGTTTACCTTGCAGCACATTAACTGGGGAAGCCTGAGACTTGGCTATGGTTACCCCTAAAATCCTGGGGAAATGATCTCTGCTGGATGCTGAGACCTTGCTGTTAGTGTTGCTGGAATGCCAGAGTTCAGCCAGGTCAGGAAAAGCGTGTTTGTGCTTTGGAATCCGTTGTTGTGCCTGCACTGTAGTGTAATCCCGAGTTCACTTTGGATGGGTGCTTGTATTCCTGGTGCAGGCACGGGAGCTGGGTGAGGCAGGTGGGAGAGACACAGGTTCTGTTAACAACAGCCCTGCATTCTGGAACCTGCGGTGCATGGGTGTTTCAGGCAATGGCCACGGGGGCAGTCTGAGAGATTATCCATGTGCAGGTTCCCCCCCACTCCACACAACCCACACAGCCCCGAGGGAGCTGGGTGTGTTACTGGGGCCTTTACACTGCGGATTACTCGGTCATTCAAAAACAAGCAGCGACGACACTGAAGGTGCTCAGCAGTTTCAGCCCTGAAAGGGAATCAATAACTCATATTCTGTGAAGAGAGGTGCACTGAATCAGGATTAGAAATGCCAGTCAGCATTACTGCTTCCAGGCTTGCCAGTGAGTGTTCCTCCAATTACTGTTTGACTGAAGGCTCCAAAGGTTGGTTTCTCTTTTTAATTTAAAGAAGCGTTTCTCAGCAGGCCTGAAGCTGCACAGAAGAGAGAGATTGACTTTTACAGGACCACAGAAAGGCTGAGGTTGGCAGTGACCTCTGGAGTCCATGTGGTCTGACCCCCTGCCCGAGCAGGGCCACCTAGAGCCGGTTTCCCAGGACCAAGCATGTCCATGTGGCTTCTGGACTGTCTCCAAGGAGAGGGAGTCTAACACCTCTCTGGGCAACCTGTGCTCAGTCATCCTCACAGTAAAAAATCTTTGTGTTTCTGCATAAACAACAGGAATTTTACTTAAACATCCCATTGTATGTGGGATGGATCCCCAAGTGCTGCTCCACTGTAATGTCCAGCTGAAGGCTGTGTGTAGCTTTTTCAGTTCCGTGTACAAAGAAGGATCAGGAGTGTTCTTTAATGCAGAGGTCATTATTTATTGTGGGCTATGCTGAAGAAGGGGAGCTCTCAAGAGAGTGCATGGTGATTTAACTCCACCTTCCTTCACTGCTGGTGAGAGGCGTTTGTGTGCCTTGTAATGGATCCCTTCACAAGCTTAAGCTGTGGATTTATGAGGGAATCAGTTTATGCAGAAGAGGCACTGAATTCCCAATAGACCGGAAGTACGAATCTGGCTCACCTAGGCTCAGTTAATTTCTGTGATTGCTCAGTTGCTCCTAAACCCAGTGGCACATAATGCCTTAGCTCAGAGCCCTGCTTCCCAAGAGAGGGAGCAGAATGGCACAGTGGGAGCTTCCACTGTCCCAAGCTTGTGATGGTCAGGAAGAAGTTGAGGCAAGGTACCTCTAGAGTCCCAGCCTGGAGCAGAGTCCACTGCTTGGGAAGCCTGGGTCTGTGCCTCCAGTGATTGTCACCAGCCTGGGGCTGGTGGCAAGCAGTTGTTCTTGGACCTCTTGAATTAAACCAGCGCAGTAGTTGTGGTGTCCAACTTGGCACTTCTAATGGGAAATCCAAGTTAGGTCCTTTGTCTACTATGGACTAGTAGTTCCTAACACACAATGTTTTGATGTTGCACTTTGTTGAGCCTCCCACTGAAATCCTTGGCTAAGTGAGGTGAGGAAGGGGTTATTTTTGCTATTTGTTTTCTGTTAACCTCTATGTCATCCAGCAGGAAAGTGGTAATAAGTTACCTGATGTTCATTTTTCCCGAGAAGCTTGAAAATGAGGTATTTTGTCTTTATTTACGTAATTTCTCCTTGACTGACTGAGTATGTAACTGCTTGCTGCATACTTGCTTGTTCATTTAGAATTAGCTGCTAAGTGTTGTTTTTTTTAGGTTTTTTTTTCCTTTCTGCTTTTTTTTCCCCCAGAGACAGCACTGAATCATTCACTTTGGACAGCGAAAGCTCTCCCCCTTGAGCTTTGCCCTGCCAAATAGCTTCATGGGCTTTGCAAACAAGAAAAATAAGCTTAATTTGGTCCAGTTCTCCCCTCAAGCCATACTTTCTCTACAGAGAGGTTTAGAGTGGTGCCACATGTCTGTGCTCTCCCGTGCTGCACGCACCAGTTCTTTTCCAGCTGATGTCAAAATGTGATGGAAACTCCAGATAAGCAAAGCAATGGCAGATGTCAGAGGATGATGCTTGAAAAGTGATGAGTGATTTGAACTTCATTAAGGGGCCTGACTGCATGGAAAGAAAAGCAGGAGAGCATGGAGGCAAAAGTAGCTGCAATACAGTAATTCAGAGGCTCCTAAAGTAACAGTGATACAGAGCAGGTTTCTGTGGACAGGAGATCAGCTGTCATCTCCACATGGGACAGCTGCAGCCGAAGATGATGTCCTTAACAGCTCCCATGGCACAAACTGACCTAAAAGCCAAGCTTTTGTTCATTCTGCCACTCAGGGAAGAATTTTGCAAGCAGCTTTGTACCATGTGAAGGCGCTTGCTGGCCCGTGTGGCCTGAGGGCGGTGCTGCACCGCCCGCACCTTGCCCTGAGAGCTGCGCCAGAGCTCCCACTGCTCCGGAGCGGGGCAGCTGCTTTGTCCCAGCCAGCTCAGCTCGAGTGTGTGACCAGGGCATGGCCACGCCCTTGCTCTCGGGCTTGGTTGTCTGGGAGCCTTGATCCGAGGAGCGAAGGGGAGATATGGAGGTGAGGAAGATGATGGCAAGGCAATCCAGCCCTACGCCTGTGCTAAGGGCACTGAGCTCTCAGCCAGGCACTGCCAAGCTGCAGAGTGTGTTTGTGCAGGTGTGTCTGTTAAATGGAGAACTGATTTTTTTCCAGCCTCCTCCATTTCCTGCCTACAGATGGCATTGGATTGCAATCTGATTGCCAGTAATTACATGGACTTCACTCCAGACACACACATCCCTTCACTTAAACTGATTTTATGAAATGCTTCCATTAAAACATGGAAACCCATCCCTTTTGTAGAGGTCTCAGTGCAAGAGATTGGACTGTGTTTTCACATTTCCTGTACAATGTATTCTCACCAATATTTTTCTTGTTAAAGCACAGAAATTACCATATGCAACAAAGCCATTATATCCTGCTGCTATGGAAGCCATAGCTCGATGTGGGGGAAGGGGATCTTTAGTCAAAACTTACAATTTTGTTTATTTATCCAAGTCTCACTGCATAGCCACAAACGCCTTAGCTGTCAGGATGGAAATA
Organism: Pomatostomus ruficeps; assembly: GCA_013400735.1. Lineage (NCBI taxonomy): Eukaryota > Metazoa > Chordata > Aves > Passeriformes > Timaliidae > Pomatostomus > Pomatostomus ruficeps. The sequence goes on along the minus strand of VYZT01055605.1, from coordinate 39,265 downwards.
CATACACACAAACAAGGATGGTGAGGTAGGTGAAAAGTTGCCCAGATGGAAGCAAACCAAAAAAACCCAATACCAGAATTTTGATCATGTTGTGTTTCCCTATCAGCAAGGGAAAGGAATTTCTGTGTAATTGGAAGCCCCTGTGTGTCAGGGGTGGGGAGCTGCTCCAGCTGCCAGTTACAGTGAAGATGCTGGGTGTCAGTTGTCTCCTCAGGGTCAGGATGTTCGCACCATCAGTTCCAAACACTGAAGAGCCTCAGCAGAGCTGTCACCTTCAGTACTTCGTGGAGGAGGCCAGCGAGCCTCTTTGAAGGTATGTACTTACTCTTGTGAAGGCTTCTCCTCCTCTTTTCACTACACAGAAGCTTCAGCTTGTCACAGCCTGAAATGCTGTGCAGCCACTGAAGCTACTCGGGGAAAAAGGGGAACAAAAATGGTGCAGGAATGCGTGATATGGATGTGCAGGAATGGCCGCTCTGCTGAACAGCAACAGTGCTTGGTAGCTGCACACCGGCTCTGGCAGAGCACAGCCTGCACCAGCAGCATTGTGGTGACAGATGGGGTTTGGTTGCGGGGTTTTTAGATGCCTGTGTGTGTGTCTAGTGCAGACTGTTGGATTTGCGCCTCCCTAGGGTGGTGCCAGGTACCACTTCAGCAGCTGAGGTGCCACTGGTCCTTCCTTGCTGTGCTGAACCAGCCTGGTGACGGCGCACAGGGCTCATCTGATCTGTCCCACCCATCTGCTCTGGAAAAGCTCCCTCTCCTGCTTTGCTCCCACGGAGGTGTGGGTGAGCCTGGCTGGTTTCCTTGACTGCCTCCATGTGTTACATGTCAGTCACTGGGACAGAGGGTGATAAAATACACAGGCACTGGAACACTTTTTTTTAAATGAATTTTTTTAAGAAACTGCATACATCAGAGACAAACAATAATTTAAATACCATGCAGTTTCATTATGTACAAAAACTAGGACATAGAGATCCAGTTTAATTTTTTTCTAGTTATTTACATTGTTTTCATACAGCCATAATCTGTTAAATTACAATACTGGAAGAGCACGATTGACAGCCACCACACTCACTCCTATACAAAGACAAACTATATACATACACTTGGATATCAACTGGAAAATGCAACTGGTGCAGGAGTAACTGGGACACACAGGAACGCAGGAAATGTGCCCGTCACCTCCTCTTTGTTTACAGGAGTTGTTCCAAGCTCGAGCAGACTCAACACCTGGGAAAAATAATTTGTCCCCTTTTTTCTTTCCTGATTTTATTATTAGCCTAGTCATCGCCCATGGCTATTTATACAAAGTGATTTTATTTGCAGGCACATTAGGGAGCCCCCATTTATGTATAGCTATGGTTTCCACCCTGCCCGTCTATTTTTGAGTGCAAGCTTCACTAGGCATGTTGGAAGTGCTCCCCCCTCTCTTGGTTTGTAGAGTTTGCACTGCACAGGTGGTGCTGCAGAAATAAGGAAGGGTAAGTTTGGTGAGTAGTTGCAGTGATGACAGAATGCAGTAGTTATACATGCATTAGGATGAGATATATTTGTGTAATGGGCTCACTAAATGGTTTCAGTTAACATAAAATAGCTAAAGTGTATTATGTGCTTTCCCCTGCCTCTTCCTTCTCTTCTGATAATGCCCAGAATGTTCACTAGGAATTGCCGAGAGAGAGGTTGGCCTGAGCCGCTTCCCAGCAAACCTGCAGCTGAAACTTCTTCAGCCTGCGAATACCTTCCTGGGGGGTTGTAGGGTGGGCAAAAGCCACAATGCCCACATTCCCTCCGAGACAGAATTACGTCACCAGGCCCTGCAACCCTCTGCTGGTGAAGGTGTGGTAGGAGGGTGATGTCACTATTGGGCTTCCTCACCATCACTTCTCCCAAACAATCAAAACTTTTTTGTCTAGGTGTTTTGGAATTGCTTTTTCAATCCCCACCATCTCCCCAGCCACCCCTTACTCCCTATTTCTTCTTCATTATTCTGCAGGCTGCTGAACAGATGTCAAAATACTTGCACATTTTAAGCACTCAGGATTCGGTAGATTATGACAAAAATGCTTCTATTCCTTGACTCTAGATTATTATCTCTGGAGATGGATGACTGGAATGGTCATTTTTGTTCTGTGTTGATTTTTCCATTCTCTAAACCTGATGTAATTTCTTTATTACCACTATTAATCTCCTCCCAATAAGAATGAGGATGCCTCTGCTAATGGAGTCTTAGCAGGAATGCCATCATTACATCCTACACATAATCCAGGTCAAAGGGACAGGAATCAAGACTGTTTGTTGTTTGGTTTTTTTCTTTGCCCCCAACAGAATCACAGCTCCTTTGCTGTGACAGAGATAGCTTTCACAGGTGAGAAAACAACTCTCAAGAAACCAGATTTATAATAAAAAGGGACCAGCAGTTCCCCAGTCTGTGTGCAACTTCCCATGGATGCCAGAGGTGGATGTTCACACTGCGGATGCGCTGCCGTGGTCAGGCCCTGGAAAGGCTGTTGTGGAATGCCTTGCCAAAGGTTAACTTTGCAAACTACCCAGACCCACTGGAGCTAAAAGCAGATGAAGTGTCAGTTCAGTGATACTGCAGTGCCCAACACCTTGTATGGCTTCTTTCTCCTCCCCTTCCCCCTCTTCAGGAATAAGCGCTGTTTCCAACTGGGGAGAAATATGGCAGTTCTTCCACTTGTGTCCTGGTGTCTGCTCAGCCAGGAGTTAATTTAAAAAAACCCCAAAGAAATAAGAAAAAAAAAAAAGCATGGCTGCATGGAGCTGCCCTGGGGACAGCACGAAGCATGGGGCAAGGCTGAGTGTGGCAATTTGCTGAGTGGTCAGCAGGGACCTGCCATGGGCTCATCTGGATGAAGGTGCTGGAGAATGTTCAGCCATCACCCAGGACTTGGCCGTTATGTCTCAACCAGTGCTCAAGGGTTTATTTAGGTTGCCAGACTGGCAGTGTGGGCACTGCTTGGGGCTGTGCCCATGAGGGACGGTGGCAGTGCCCAGGCTGACCATTCCCCTAGGGGCTCCAGCACTAACAACGGACTGACAGCAGCAGCTTGAGACTTCCACCTCCCTCTTCTTCATTTTATTAATAAAAATGAATCAAAACCTCACCTTTCCCTCCCACTAGCCTACCAAATCCTGTGATTTCTGTCACCACTGCTTCTTAAATGGTGTCCCTTCCATTTCACAGTGATCCTCTAAGCTAGCGATGCCAGGGCAGGTGTGAGATCCATGCTGGGAACACAAGGACTTCTTGTTGTTCAGAACAGCTCTGTTGCAGAGCCCTTTGCTAATGCAGTACCTGTGCAGTCAAAAGCATAAAGGCTTTTCCCCCTTTTTTAAAGCTGTGATGCAGTCTTGTAACTTGTATGCATATGTATGTGAATGAACTTATAAACACGAACCTGGGGTTTTCATGAAGATAACCCCAAAGTGGTGTATTCCTGGCTGGTACATTAAGTGCTCTGCCTCTGCTGCGCTGAGCTGATAACACACTGCTGATTGCACATTGAAGGCTTTCACTACTGATGAACTTCTATCTAAAGCAAGTGTGAGCTGGTGATAGAGGGATCACGGTGTGTTTCCTCAGAAATCAGCACCCAGTCCGGGAAGCACCAGAAACGACCTGGTTTTTACTTTCCTTTGATCTTCCATCCTACAACAGCCAACCCTCATTTAACAGCTAATAATCCATAGCATTGCAAGGATAGCCATGGATGAGAATGAAAAGCTTTACTTGTCTCTGACAGAGAGCTAGTCTGTGAGGCACTGAGTGCCACCACCAAGCGTAGATGGAGGGCGTTACCCTGCTGCCAGGGTCCTCGGGGCAGGCTAGGCGCTAGAGCCACTCCATGAGCTACATGCAGGTCCTTTGGCTGTACTCCTGCATCCAGAGGAGTGGGATGAGGCCTGAGAAGAGGCAGGAGTGTTGGCACTACACTGCACTGGCCATTAAATGCTCAAGTGTGAGAGGCTTCTTAGCCCGCAATCAATGAAGGGCGATGTTAGCATGGCACAGGGGGAGCTGGACAAGGAGCACAGGAGAGAGGGTAATACATGGAAGACAGCGAGAAAGGAAAAATCAGTAAGAGAATAACAGAAATAACAATTTTGTAGTAAAAAACTTTGGCCTCTCTGTTCAAACTGTCGAAGGAAAATAGCTATTGTGGAAGAAAAAAGGTGTCCTGAAGTAATAATCTGGAACTTGTTACAGTAATGTTGCTACAGTGCCTTGGGCCACCGTCCCAAAACATGGCATAATAGCATCTTGTAGGACCTCAAAAGGAATCCTGACAATGTTTGCCCCAGCTTGCTGGCATTATACTAGTTAAGGACTTAATTCTGGAAGGTGATGGCCTAAGTTCAGAAAAGCACTTAATTGTGTTCAGGTTCAATTAAGCCTGTCAGACATATTCTCGATAGCAGTGAGGCTGTGTGTGCTTCCTTACTGCAGAGCACACGCTTAAGTTGGCAAGTAAACCAGGCCCAGAGTGACCAGCTCTCCAAGCTCTGCTTGGTCAGTTTGTGTGTTAAACCACTGTAATAAAAATAAATTAAAACCAAAATTAGAACCAATAAATTCAGAACACCTCTGAATTGCTGTCCTTACGCCTCAGCCGTGGGTACCAGTGACAAGTCCCACCATCCATAAGAATGCCCCAGACTCCTTTTGTTAGGCCAGGTAACACACTTTGTTATGCTTTGCTCAGTATGAGTTTAGGATCAGTTCTTGAGACACCTGATACGGTAGATATCCTTCATGGAACCTCCAGCCCCTTCTGTGGCGTGTCCCTCTGCAGAGCCGGAGGGGAATCCCAGCCTTTCCTGCTGCCAGGGGCACGTTGGCTCTCACACAGTCACGAGGTTTGGGTGTAAGACAAACTACAAGCGGAGCAGATGCCATGCAGTGACCACGATGAGATGGGATTTTGCTTGCTGGTCCTCAATGTTCTTGTCACTTACTGCTAATGGGCTCACAACTGGGTTTAGAAAGTTATACTTGAAAGAGATGGAAAACAAAGAGTTGCTAGAACTGAAGCAGCCTTCAGCAGGGAGTCCTGTTCTTTAGAGGAGATACCTTTTTCTGCTTGGAAGCTGAACAATGTCTACTGACTGGCTGTAAACTGCTCCAGGGAAAGAAATGCCTTTCTAGTCAGATGATATTCACAGATGGGCTGGTCCATGGAGTAGTTTCGCTCCTTCACCATCCTCATAAGGTGCTCTCAGCTTGAAAGGAGTGTTTGGTGTAAGTGCTTTAGTGCCATAGGGGCTCATCTTTTGGAGACTTCACCCAGGCCAAGTGTTTGCCTGAACACCATCTCAGGGCTCTCTAGAGTTGATGACAGAGGCTTGTCAGGATGAGGGGTGCCTGAAGACAACAATGGTTGCACCACCAGCTGGGCCTGAACACGTATGGCAAATCCACATGCCGGGAAAGTCCTATACATAGATGCCAAGTCTTGGCACAATTCCCACCAGGGGTATTTTCTGTTACTGAAGCTTGAACCAGCAGGTCTGATGATGCTGCAGTACTCATCACATGTAAATACAATTCTCCTTTTTTTTAAATATTTATTTTTCTACTCTTTTTTCTTTTTTTTTAAAAAGGCAGTTCAGAAGATTTACATTGTACGTAACAGGGAAGTGAATAATACCAGCACTTATGGTTCCTTTTTAGTTATGTTTTGAAGATGGCATAGTAGTCAGGTAGAATTGATCTGCTACGGTCTATGAAACCTGAAACATAACCAGGGAGAAAAACAAAAAGAGAAGCAGTAAGATAACATCCTCACATGTATATTGCACATTAAAAAAATGGAGAACTAATTGGTACAGTGACACCATTAGGCAGCTCAATTCCTGCAGCACTGACATCAGCCATGCTGGCAAGAGGACCCAGAACAGACAGACGCTTGCACGTCCTTGGTCCTTGCCAGACTCACAGTTCATAGGCATAAACTGCACCAAAATCTACCAGAGACATTCACACACTTCGGGTCCATCCTATGGGATCTCTGAGTGGGTGATAGCAGATCAGCTCGCCCTCTTTCAGGCCATACAAGACCTGATTCCACAAAAATTGTCTGGTTTAGACAAACCTTATGCTATTCTGCCAGAAAGATTTACATACAGTTTAACTATGATTATTCCTTAATGTTGGAGGCTGAAGTGACAAATGGAGCTAGAATGGCCACCCTTCCTGCATGGCACCCTGTGTCAGAAGGCCTGGGTTCGTCAGATCTGCAAGTACATTTTTTTAAGCTTTGATTTTTCACTCTATTATGAATTAATTAATGTGTCCCACTAGTAAAGTGACACTCACAGTCTTTGCTCATGCCACTGCTTAATGACATGGAGAGATCATTACCTTGCTAATGACTTTATAATGGTGATTTATCTAAGTTTATTTAAGGGAATTACTCTCTTTTGTTTAAGTATGCTTCCTTCAAGTGCGTATTTCCCAAGCCACTTGTCTAACCAGTAAGTCCTGCTGTTCTTCAGGCAAACCCTTATTGCAGTGTCTGTTAGATGAGCTATGGCTCTCTGCATGCCTGGACCAGACTTACTGAGTCCAAGCTGCCCGGTGGCTCTCAGATACAAACTTTAAAGGGTCACTTCTCACTCCAACACTGGAAGGGAAGGAAAATACTGCCCAGAAACCTGTGAAAGCCAAGCAGCCAGAGAGACTTCTGGAAAACTAAACCAGTCTGTACGTTGAGGGATGGTAAAGGCTTCACAGATTTCAGTGGAGCTCTCAATGGAGCTTGACTACTTGTAGCAACACCCCCTTTAAAACAGCCTCATCCTAAAATAGCCTCATCCTTTCTACATTTGTCACCTCACCCTGGAGGAGCCAAATGTCCCTCAAAGGCTCAGTCACTGGGGTCAACAGATCTAGGCCAATTGTGCATCCTAGGGCTTCTCCCAGACCTTGTGGCTCAGGAGCAGCTGGCTTGTCTCTAGCATCACTTTGTCACTACAAACCCCAGTGCAACCAGTCTATGACATACTAGGATGGAGGAGGAAGATCACTTCTGCAAGGGGATATATGCATAATACATGTGGTAAATTTTAATATAATTATTAATTTATACACATAAAAATCCCCTAATACAAAATTAATTTTGCCTTAAGCTTTTCTGTATTTTTCCTGAAAGTACTGCCTGCATTTTTCATGAGCACTGAGCTGATGAACACATTAATACAAGGGCAGCTCCAGTTTTGCACCAGATCTCACTGCCACTTGTCTTCAGTACACAACATTTGTATTTAAAGTCTAAAGGGTTGATTTGCAAAGGCCTGACTTCAGCCCTGGCCATTCAGAGAGGAAGGTGGATGGTTTGGGCTCATGGATAATTCATTCAGCCTCCACCTTTAAAAAAAGCCCAAGGTGTAAATAATACACAGTGTGGATCTTGCCATGCCCCACTGCATCACCCATGGCCAGACATGGAGGACCAGACTGAGATCTGTGGGTGGGAATTGTGTGGTGTGGAACAGCTGCACACCCAGCAGGGCTTAGAGTGCGCTCATTCAGACTTTGCTACGTGCTCTACAAGGGTTCCCTGTCCTCCTTCAGACACCAACACCTTTTTGTAACTTTGGATCTCAGAAGAGCAGATATGCAGCCTGATGATTTGAAAAAAAAGAGGTTATACTTCATTAGACGGCACGTGCATGACGCCACATAATGGGGCAGCATGTGTTTGTCTGTGTGAGTTTTACAGCCTGTAATTCTAAATGTTGTCTAGACCTCATGGTGTGTTCGGTGCCTGTTGCAGAAACAGCTGCCGGCTTTGTTTTTTTTTTGAAAACAACAGTATTCATTTACAGTCTTAAAAAATTAATCTCTCAGCTTACCTTGTTAGATGCCTACTTAATTCATGAACTTCCATTTCAGAGCTTTTAAATTCATTAAGCTCTTTTCGAATGGCTGCCTGCAAAGGACAAATAAACTCATAAATGTATAAATGAGAGAGATCAAAATAAGTTCACTTTGTTCTCAAAACCGTATATTAAAAGTAAAGCAGATAGATAACATTATCAGAGAGAGGAAGACAAACATAAAGACTAAAATCTGAAAAGGAACGGAGATAAGCATGTTCTAAATCACAAAAAGGGAAGAGAGAAATGCTTCAGTGGAATGGCTCAATTTGAAAACATTGCAGACAATGCAGGTACAGAACCCAATTCTGGCTTATTATGTGAACATTTACATGTACAAAACCAAAATTAGTGCAAGCATGAGAAAAAAAATGTGCATCGCAGTTTGTGAAACACTTTGATCTGTTCCAGAGCTGGACTGTGACTAGACTGGGCCCAGATCCTGACAGACTTGTGTTTGAGATGTCTTCTGCCTTTATTGGTCCTGAATTTCTTCAGGTGAAGTTACCTAAAGCAACTGAACTTACTTGGGAAGGAAAGAGGGATACCTGGCTCCCTGCCCTCTACTCTGCCTCGAGCTGGGCCCCTCTGCCCTGCTTCTCCCTTCTGACCCAGCTGTGCCATTTATTGAACTGATTCAACAAATTAACCCAGCAGAAAACCTGCCATGGTGTGGTGGTCTTCAGCCTCTGTGGCTTGTCTGTGAGGGAAAAGAAAACCAGGGGCACCAGCAGGAAGAGAAATATTGAAGAATAAAAAAACAAAAGGGGTGACTTGGAGGGACTCAGTTGCATGGGAGAGATGGTGTTCAGCACAAATGGCTCAAGTCCCAAGCCCAAAGCCAAGACCTCTGACAGCCTTGTGATATTTGTAGCTCTTGAGTGGTTTCGCTGTGAGCATTTGGAGGGGACGTGCAAGGGGTCTGCTCTGGCCAAACGCTCCCATGGGTGCAAGGGGTGTGCAGTGCCTTTCTGTGTGATGCTGAAAACATCAGTATGAGAGGTGGAAAGGGGGTGCTCCGCTAAGTGGTACTCCTGTCTGTCAGGAATTTTTCTCAGTGAAGGAAATCTAATCCAGTATGAGTAGCATGAGCCCAAAACAGGACTTTTGCAGCAGCCACTGCTCCGGTCACCCACTACCTTTGCTTTGACAAGCCCTAAGTGATGGATTTTGCTAGTGTTTTTCTACAGAAAAGGCCCTTTCTGCTCCTTCTCCACAGATTTGGTTTCTTATTTCCCTTAGAAGTGCCTGTCAGGCGCTGCCTCCATCCGTCAGGACAGAGTGATGGCTACACAGCAGCTCCAGGCTGCCTCCAGCAGACCAATCTGCTACTGAAGTGACGGTGAAGGAGGCCACAGGGGCTGCTGACTCCCACAGGGACTGAGATCTATTCCCCCTTCCATCCCTCATCTGTTGGAGAGATGCAAAAATGCCCTTTTCCTTCCTCTAAGAGTCAGACCTGCTAGACAAACTCTGACTGAAGGCAGTTCCCTTCACCCAGCACACAGAGCAAGATTTACTGGCAAACAGAAAAGCCCATTGCTAAAATCTGTTTTTGCAATAAATCTAGCCTGTGCTGACAAGTGAAGACAGCTATTGAATCACAGCTCTGGAAGAAAATAATCCTATATAGGATGATGCAGCTTTGTTTCAATTTGTCTGGCTATTTTTTCCAACAGTGGACATAGCATTGAGGAAAAGCAGATTATCTCAGTGGCAGAAATCAGAATACTGTTCACGGGACCAAAACAAAACCCAATCTAACTGCTTCCTTATACCATGAAGGACATTAATATTAGAATGATGAACATCTCTTCTTCTGATGGTGCTTTGCTGAGAAAAGGTTAGTTTGACGCACTTAACCCTTTTCTCTGACTACTGAACTTGCACATGCATGATAAAAAAATAAAAAGTGACAACAAAGTACTCTGCCTTAATACTAAACTCTTCACTAGGTTAGATTTAAAAGTGGTATTTAATGCTTGTACTTTTCAGAGACACAGGATGAGGTAGGACTTGTCTGGAAATCAAATCTCCATGCCCAGCTGAAGTTTCAGCCTTTCATCCCAGACAGGGATCTGTCAAAGGCTGCAGAATCAGTTGGGAAATTTATTCCCTTCCTCATCTACCAATTAAGAGAATAAAACTAAGTCAGTTGACTAATACCTTGTCAAACATAGTGAGGTAAAATGAGAAAAGCTAATTTAACCCATTATATTATGGTCTATGGACAGTTCAGAGGAAGTTTTACTTTTTTTTCAGATCAGTTTATGCTACATTAACCAAAGCTAAACTGAAAAAATCTCTCTATCAAGGAGGAGACCAATGTCACAAAGCTATACAAGTCCTTTGGTTGAATTATACAAGTATAACAGGCTGTCCTTTGTGAATAAAACCATGAGCACCATAGATGAGTGGCATGGCTGGAAATTCTGCTAATTTCTAAACATTGGACATCATTGATGAATGAGTTCCATGGCAAATAAACAGTCAAGGCTTGAATTCAGATATCTGAAAGTCTTTAAAATTACAAGGGCATCATAGAGTGATTGTCGGATTCATGACTGAATCACTGAGCCCCATAGTCCTCGCTTCTTACAACATTTATAAAATCTTTTAAATATTTTTCCTGAGGTCTCATTAAGACCCTCAGCCTGTGACTGATATAATTTGCCAGCAATTTAATCCCTCTGCCATCAATGCCAACACCAGAAACACCATTTAGCGGAAGTTCCATCAGGGCTCAGAGGGCAGTGCCATCAATACCAAACCTTTCTTTTCTCATCTGCAGGTCTCATGTGATTTCGGTTCAGTGCTTAAAATACTTCGTGGCAGACATCCTGAGCAAAGGCCTCTCTTGTAACACAGTAGAGAGGAATGACCTGGCCTTGGAGGGATGGAGGTATCTTTGCCAAATTGACCTGCCAGCATTTTCACACCCAAGCCTGTCCTGTCCTGGCACAGCCATGCTGGCACACGCTCCTGTCTCACTGCTCTAAGTCTTGCCAGAGCTCTCAGCTGGTAGCATAATGTGGCAAGACCAAAACCAACAAACAAATAACAGGGCTGTCATCAAGACCTTTCCTCAAGGGGCTTGGGACTCCTTCCCTCTCCTGGTTTCCATGCTTATAGAAACCTTCGTGCCAAAGATTTGTGCTTCAAACCGACAAACAAACAAACTTTGTGAATGGGAAAAAAACACAGGTGTGTTGGGAAGGGATGTCAGGTGGATGTTTATTCCTTGACAGCCAGGGGACCTGTGGGACCCAAGGGATGCTGTTTGCCACGACATGCTCTGGCTGTTCAGGCCATGGCTCTCCCAGCGTTGCTCCACTTACTTTGTCGGCGGCTGTGAGTCGTGTCCAGGGTTTGTCCGCCCTCCTGTCGTAGTCCTGCGCGTCTGCCACTTCCACGTAGTCACTGAAGCGGATGAGGATCTTCCTCTCACGTAGCTCTTCTACCGTGGGCCTTTGACTCAGCTGCAGGTTTGAGGAAGGAGTGGAAAAAGACATCAGGACTTTGCTTTTTCCCTACAGAGTGCTGCCTGGGGATTTATTTTACTACAACCTCCATTATGGTAACAAGAGGATTCGGACATTCCCAGTGCTGTTTTCATCTGCCTTTCACAGATCTGCTACCTGGGAAATGCCTTCTTGTTATAACACCTTAAATATCATCTCACCTTGCTGCCAGAACAGCCCACTATTCTTTGGGAAGCTGCTGTGGCTGGAGACCCCAATTCCCAGCAGAGGTTGATCACCCTTGGCAGAAATGAGATGTCATACAAGAAAGTCTCCTAGTGCACTGATGTCCCAGGAAGAGACAAAGACCACAACACAACTTTAAAACTACCTGCACAGGCTGTTCACTTTCCAGCCTTCTGCTGCTGCTGTCTGTACCTTTGCACTGCCTGGGAAGAGTCAGGCCAGAGTGGAGTGGCTCCTGTCCTGAATTATGTGCTAAAGGTGAAAAACAACTTTCTTTCCCATTATGATATTCTGCAGATCTGTCCTTACCCCCAGAAAAGGCGGGCAGGATGATCAGTGCTCATTGAACTTTTCACTGTATCTATTGACAGCTGTGGTTTGTGTCAGCATATTCGACTTTTAAACATTTATGTTGCATGCTACAAGCCCAAAAAAAAAAAAGGCAAGGGTGGATTGTATCATGTCAGGAAAGCATCTTCACTGTTTCAAAGCATTTCTTTCAAATTCCACAGCAGAATAGGCAGCCACAGCCAAAATTCCTCTTAAATTAGTGTGCTCACAGTCCAGATGTCGCACAGCCAGTTACATGGGCAGGGACAGGAGTTGGATTTTAGGTTTCAATTCTCCTTGGATGCACAGCATGCTGGTGAATGTCAAAAGCAATTACACAATCGTTTCTGAAGAAGGCACGACATAAAGGTGTGCATGTGGCTGTAGATTAGCTGAAAAGTTTCACTGTTAGAGTAGAACATTTGTAACCAGGATACATCAGGAAAAATAATATACCGATAACAATTTCCTACACAGTGTATCATGCTCTTCCCACTCACCAGAAATAGATGTGTTTGAAATACTTTACCCTTGTGAAGGGTGAAAGGTCTAAATATTTAACAAAATACTTGAGATTCTACTTTGCAACATTGTTTATGATCCTGAATACACCTTTCTTCCAAATTAAGTATCTTAGTTCCCTGCATTTCATCTTCCAGGGAGAATTAAGATTTAAAACAGCCAGGATACTAAGTGAAGGGTGAAAAATCCCATCTTTCTTCAGCATTTGGGTGGAGCTCCACCACTCTGTCCTGCATCTGGCTGTAAGCCTGTGTGCTTGTTTGTGGCACGGTTGCTTGTCTTTCTCTTCTCTGTTTACAAAAGATGATCGTGATGGGAGGTGGCAGTGGGGCTGCTCTCCTTACACCAGCATCTCTGAGCATGCACACACGAACTGGGTTCAAACACCTCATGTGGAAACTCTGCAGAGCTGCACTAATGTTCTGCCTGTGAGACACTCAGGAGAACAGGAATGAGGATGGAAAAAAGATGTCCTGACCCTTGTGCCAGTGCTTTGGCTGTGAAAGAGTCCTGAAATCCATGGCTGATATCACATAGTTCATGTGTAGCCATAAATCTACATATATTTCCATATATAAATACACACACACAAAATATATTCAGTACATTAAACCAAAGTGCCAATCTGATCATGCTAAGTGTAAAGAGAGAGACAACCACGCTAAGTCATTTTCTAAAAGCCATTAATTAAAGCTACATTATTTGAATGGTTAACAAATTTCCCTGCCTTCTTTTCAAGCCATTGCAGAGATTTCTTGTGACCTTCTAAGTGTGAGTGTCTAGCAGTATGTTTGGGCAGCCCAGAGCTCCCTTAACTCTTAAACAGCTGGGGAACCAGCTTTGCAGGACAGACTGTAAGCAGTCCCACTGCAGGTGTAGTTCAGTGTGTGTCCATGGTGAGGGCACAGCTTATCTGAGATCTCACCTTGCAGTTTATTTTTATGACCTGTGAGCTGTGGTCTCTTGGGTCTAAATTGCTTAATGCTACAGAGTCTGTCTCGAGCAACACCTGAGAATTAGCTCTTCTAACAAGCAGAAAGGATGGGGCACATTCAAAAACTAAAGGAGAAGGACATGGCCAAGGGCACGATGCAATTGTCTGCACAAGGTGTGGTGCTCCCAGCAAGGAGAAGGGGCTCTTACTGAGCTGGACCCTTTTTAATTTACTTCTGTTAATGTCAAAGGGATGTAGGTGCATGAGTGTGTCCGGACATTTTCTGTGTGCAGCACCTGGGCATTTACATTTCTATTTACCTATTTGTGAAGATTTGTGAGCTGAGGGAGCAGGGTAATTCTATGGTGAGTGACTCATTATTTCACTGTGAACCAGGGTAAAATTCCCTTTCAAAATAAATGGATTTGTATTAATGCAAAAGCAGTAAATGAAGACAGGACCTCTCATGCCTTGTCACAGGAGGTCAAATTTCTTCTCTATATTCTGGAGCACTGTAGATAAAAATGGGCATTTTCCAGGCTTTCATACTAAGGCAATTTGGAAGGGAAGGTTTAACACAACCCCCTTTGTCTGTGGCATGGGAAATGAAGCAAACTCAAGCACCCCCACCAGGTATACTGGTGGGGTATTTACTCTATTTACTCTTACGCTTACTCTGGTCTTGGTATTTAGTCAAATGCAAAATGCTGAGTTTGCTCCACTTCAGTCACAAGGAAGCTTGTTGTCTTGGCATGTCATCATTGCCTGCTCTGTTACCTCATTAGTATGTTATAGTTGTTATTTAAGGAAGAAACCAAGCTGAAAAATTACAAACCCTAACCAGCAGCACACACAACCCCCTCTCTCCTTTGCTCCCCACCTTCTGTGGTAAAGACATAGGAGTAGGATGTGATGAAAATGCCCTGAAGACCTTTCCCTCTGACTATAAATGCAGTTTATCCAAATTAGCCGCTAACCTTTTTTTCTTCTCTGACCTTTCTCCTCCCTGCTGCCTCTCTCTCACCTCTCTCTGATGAGTCCCACCTCTCTCAAGAGTTCATTATTTTCAACAGCCTTTGCTGATGCAAGCCAGTGGAGGTCAGTTAAAGAAAAGCTTGAACATCTTCAAGCAAGCGAGGCATTTCCCAGAGAGGCACCAGTGAACAGAGAGTTTAAATTGGACCAGGGCAGGAATTTACCGGGAGCAAAGATTTCAGATTATTGCATGGATTTTAAGAAACAGCCACACCTCATCAATTTGGTAGTCGAAATTACAGCTCTGAGAGATTTCATTTTGAAGCTAGACCTCTGAGAAAAATAATAGACCTCTATTGGCAGCGGGGGGATAGGAAGCAGTAAACAGCTTTGGGATTTGGGAGCATGGTGCCATTTAAGAGAAGGTAAGAAAAGAAGAATTCTATTCCACTTTGCAAGTGATTTGTATCGTGTTCTGTTAATCCAGGCTATGATTCTCTCTCTGTAATGGAAGTCCTCAGGGGACATTCAGGCTTGTGTTAATTGCCTTGGTCCTTGGCCAAGTTTGTTGTTGTTCAGAGAGGATACATTTTTGGTAGTAATTCCTGGGGGCCCAGATCTCCCTGTGGACGTGACTCATCTGCAACACTTCTTCCAGAGGCCTTCTGCACATTAATATTCTTTGAATGGGCTGGGGGTCGAGACCAGTGCTCAGAGAAAAAATCTTCCTAATCCACATTCTGTCTACATTCCACGTCCTTCCACTCAAATGATGCAAATCCATGAGCCCAAAGGTGACCGGTGGGCCTGAGGGGCAGGGAGAGAGAGGACAGGGGTGGCTGAGCATCTCAGGTGACAGGCAAATATGCTTCCCCTCTCCTTCCTCAGGCAGCAGGGACACAAGCTACTGAGAAACTCAGCCAACAGCACGTGCCTTCATTTTGTTATTAAAATGGTAGCTATTCCTCACCCCAGTTAAAGTGGAGCTAGATGAGTCTGAGAGGATGAAAAGTGCTAAAAGGGGTAGCTCACTATAGGCCACCTGATTTCTTCATAATTTTTGTTTTAGAAATTGCCTGTCCAGATGATGAATTCAACTTGGTATTTATTGCTGACTTTAATAAGGCATCTAGACCTAGCAAGGGAATCTTACTTATTACAGGATGTCGTGTTACAACTTATCATCATAACACTGTAACAAAATGACAGTGCTGAAGGAATTTTAAGAACCGCTTTTTTATGGATGGAGTGGGTTCTTCCCTTGGAATTGGAATGTTGCCACCAAAAAATCTGGGGACAGTAGCAGTTTCTGTAGTGCAAGGTCAAAAGGCTCAGCAGTGGCTTCTACAGAACCCAGTTCCCTTCTTATTTCCAACGACACACGTTTACAAAAGAGGCAACATGGCAGAGTTTCCTTGTGTTGAATTTACCCTGCGGGCACGTGTGTGCTTGAAAACTCAGTGCAAACAGAAAGGGCTGCTGGGCGGCACACTTGCTGTGCTCAATTAAACTTCTGCTTCATCTGAGGTTTAAAATCCTTTGGTAATAAGACTTCAGTACAAACCAACAAAAGGAGCTTGCCACTCTGCTGTAAACATGACGGCACATCTGGGACAGGCTCATGAAAGACACAGCTGGGGAATAACAACTATTTTTGCAGGATTCACTTGGTCGTTGGCATTTCTAGGTGTTATCTAAAACACTTGCACACTTTATTCACTTCTTTTCTCTAGTGATTTCTGAGCTTTTATGATGGTATGTTTGGTAGGTGAGAACAAAATCTGTTGTTAGATCAGCCCTGCGGTTCTTTCATTAAAATTACATGTATCACTAGAACAATTTACAACAGTTAAAAATGATGATCCAAATCAAACAGTGTTAAGCCATGTTGGTATTAACCTCAGAAACGTGGGGGAGGGAAGTTTTTACTAGAGAGGAAGCCAAAAAAAGACTAAATGGTACATGACCAGGAACAGGGGTATGAACATTAAAGAGCCAAATGCCAGGGCCTTGGACTGATGCTGCTCTCCCTGTTGTTCCTACTTAAAAGCGTAAACAAGACAAAGCAAGAAATCTCACAGAAAACTGCTGAGGTTTCAGGGAGCAGACACTGATGTGAAGCAGTGGCAGCCTGGGTGCTTTAGCTGAGCTGTGGCCTCTGCCTGTGACAGACACTTCCTGTGCTCGGCACCTTTCCTACAGGACAGTGGAAGATGGAAACGGTGTGGTGATGACACCAGCTCAGTCAGCAAGCCCTCACTTCTTAGGCAGCACATTGGGTATGGGGAGCTTTGCTCTGCATCTGTTACAGCCACTCCTCAAATGGCATCAAGCTCTGCATTGGATTCCTGCACGTGTTTACCCTTCAATGTACAGGAAAATTGAAAGCCTGGTAAAATGGCATTTCCAGCCTTTGCGCAGAACCTCAATCCCATGAAACATCTGCAATGCAGTTAGGATCCTTCCTTTCAGGCAGTGCTGAGAGGAAATGCAAAATCATCCCTGTCATTGTGGTCAGGAATATAAGTGTTTTACAAACAATATTATGGCTCTCTAGGTCTTGCAGACAACAGCAGTATCCCCCCACCAGTGACCAAGAATTCTACCGATTTACATGAACTGAGAACAAGGCATGAGGTTTTTTTTAACCATGGAAGAAAGCAACTCAGTTGTCTGAATGTAACCTTCCCACACGTATTTAGAGACCTTTCCCTGTTATTATTTATACCACAAAAACTATGGTCAGATAGGTCAAAAAAACTAAGCCATCTAAAACTGTACAGAAAGGGAAAGGTGCTGCTTCACAAGTATGTGAGGTTTTAGGGGGCTTTCTTCACCTCTGGAGATAGGAAATCTATCAGTGGTGAAAGAAAGTTTATCTGCAATAACAGGATGGATTGTTCATTATGTATATTTGGGCATCCAAATGCCTGTAGACATTTATGCCAGCTGCAAAATTGAATGTGTATATCTAAAATGACTGTTCTTCAGCGCTAAGAGTAAATGACTTTTGAATCAAGCGATGCTGTTTTCTTTGTTCTTCCCTGCCAATACAAGATTGTTTTCTGCAGTATACGCTTTTTCGCAAATGCTTGTCTCTATTTTGTTTAAATACCTCAATTGACAACCTCCCTTTCCAGAAAATGCTTAGCTTCCAGTTTTATGAGGGGTTTTTTTTTGGTGGAATTTTCAAATCAGCATTGCTTTAATTTTGTTCTCTGTAATGGCTACAGAAGCCATTGCATTTACAAGAAGCATTGGTCCTTTTAAATGTTGGTCTCTATCCTTCCCTGTTCAAAACTCCTTCAGTTATGAAGAGTAGATCTTTTGTCCTGCTTGAAATGTTACCAGCGGTAGCCTGAAAAGTGGTTTCCTTTGCTTTCTGTGGACTTATACCCTGCAACATTGCTGACTTCTTTTAAAGATTTTTTTAAAGATTTGTTTCATACTCTGCTTTTGAAAATGGTAAGGAAGAAAAGGAAAAAGGCAAACAACTGTGCAGTAGGGAGAAACTTACAGTAGTGTCATAATAGGATCAAAGTTGCTTCTCACCTTACGTGTTAATCTTCTCTTAATCTCTCGTTTTTCCTCCTGCTCCTCTTGCTCATTCCGGGCTGTAAAAGATTTACAAGGATCTCAGACTATGGACTCATCAGGCATGCACAGTTTGCAACAAAATCAGCCTTTCCATCAGTATATTAATGTTTCAGGACCTCTCTGATGCACAGTATGTCCCTCTGGGGCTGGTGAACGTTCTCGATCCGTAACTACTGCGCTTCTTCACACGCTTCATAAAGCATCTACAGCTTCCTTCCTTTCCCTGTGTTGGCACCTCTTCATGTGTGTCACTTTCTAGAAGGGCTGGGCAGCAAGCCAGCTCTTCAAAAAATGTTATCTCCCTGCCCACAGGCCTGGCGGCCTCTGGGGGCTCAGCTACGATATGGTTGGATTCTGCAAGGTCATTGGTTGGAAAAGAAACACATGCAGTTTTTTTCCACCTACAGAATAATTTCTTGCAGCTACTCTTTGGAGATAATAGAAAAAACCCTTTGGAATAGAGGTGCCAGGCAAACCGTGCAACTTCTCATGGCATGGGCAGAGTTAAGGAGAGCTCCTTCCATCATGAGCCTTCAAAGTATCACACTGGAGCATAAAAGCACATCCTAGGGCAATTAACTTCCAACATTAAGCCAAAAGATCATGTGCTACAAGTTCTTACCAGGGCATGCCTCAACTCTTCTCCCTCAAGAGTACGGTAACATTTGAGTACACTAACTCTTCTTCAACTTAGGAGCAGGCTGTCCTGCACTGTCTTTGCATTGAACTTTACCAAAAGTCACTAAAATCCCAGGTCTCCGGGTACTCAGCTTCTCAATCGGTTAGGATCTGTCTCCACTGCTTCGCTGATGGCTGAAATGCTCCTTACTCCAATCATGCCGGCACATAACAGGTGAGAGCAAACACAACTCATCAGCTTTTCCAGTAAGTACTCTGTGCCCCTGCTGGGATCTGGTTTTTGCTCACATAGGACTAGCTCAGGCAGGAATAACTCTCTGCAGGGGAGATTATGGACCTCAAAGGCCAGCTGAGGATAGGTGCCTTGATTTAAATTGTTAAACTTCAGACTGCACTAAACTCAGGGGGGAAAGCCATGTTCCCCTCTGCTGATCCTGCAGGTAGAGCAGGCACCTCCTGCAGAGTGGCAGTATCAATCCACCAGCCACAGCTTCTTCAGCTGGCAGAGCATGAGCCAGCACTCCCCCTAGAAAACTGGGGCTTTCCCCACACAGAAATGAGACCTAAGGTTTAGAGACCTCAGAAGCCTCTGAGCAGGTGAGGAGAGCTAGGCTGGAAACCAGGTTTCCCACTGCTCAGGACCTATCACAACCGCTCACTGACTCCAGCAGGACTGGGAAATCTCCACCAAAGTGGACAAAGAACCTGTCAATGTTATGATGGTTCATACTACAACTTCTGATCTTTAAGTGCCACTTTATCAAAAACACTGCTTTTATTTTCAGAAGGAAGGAAACCAGTAGGGGAGTAAAAAGAACACAAGATAGCAGGGAGTCACAACTGTCTTTTAAGCAATCACTGAAGTACCTACACTGATAAATGTAATTTTCCTCTTTCAACGATTTCTATCCCTCTGGGCTGGATTCTCTTCTAGCAATTGATCCTCCAGCAATTTTTTTCTTCCCTTTGTGTCTCAAATTTGGAGGAGCTGGTCCTGCAAATGCCTGCTTTCAGACACAGCACTATAGAGAGTCCACACAGAGGCAGGGTAGAACTGCAAGCAGCCAAGGAGTTATGTATAAAACTTAGCTACGGCTATTCATTCTTTTCTTTGCATGTGATGTTTTTCTCTTCTCCTCACTCAGCCCAGCCACCCACCTTCAGAGACAGCCAGGCAGGCTTAAGACTTCGGGCAGGTAGAAGCTGGAAAATAGGAACACATTCTCCTTCAAAACTAGAAAATGACTTTGTTTTAACTATGTCTTTGAAGTTAAGTAATGCCAATCTTGTGAAGCTACAGAACTGATGCTTTATTTTATCTTATGTGTTCAAGAGATTCTGTGTTTCTCTAAACCTGTGTGTCAGGGTGAGGGGGTGGATGTAGGTGCAATTTTCATGCCTGATTTCTGTGCCAGTGTGAAATGTCCCCCAATACAGTTTGAGGCATTCAGAGCCTACCTAACCATCATTCTTGGAAGGAATTTATGCAGCTCTGAATGAGCCGGGCTGACAACTGGACTACTTTTATCCACCCGTGGAAGGACACAGGGGTGGTGTGTGCCGGGGGATTGAGGCATCCTTCCTCATACATTTGGACAGCAAATATATCTGCAAAGTGTTCTTTAGTCTTCAAACTAACCCTGCAGGTCCAGACTCCTCCCACTACATGCCTTTCACCTAAATATGAGCTGAATGAGGTGAATGGGGTACACTTCAGTGAAGGACCCTACAAGAGCCCGTTGCCTCTGCTCTGTTTCCTTGCTGTGGCTGCTGAGATCTTATTGTTGCTATCAGCAAGTAACAGAACTTGGCAATGGATGCTTTGCCCTTGTGAAGATACCTCATAATTACTGCAGCAGCACAGAGCTAGGAAGCATTCAATTCCTGTATAAAGACTGGCTGTCCATCCACATTTTGCCTCATTTTTTCCCATCAGCATGGGCAGTAATGCAGTTACATGTGTAATAGGAACATCAGGGTACCAGACACGACATTTTCATCAGGGAGATTTCAGCTTTAACTGCAGAGAAAATCCTATTTAGTCTACTCGAGAGCTTGGTAGGTTTTCTGTTGTGTGTGTGTGTATGTGTGTGTGCTCTGAGCTGGGCTTCTGCAAATTGCTTGACCTGCTTATGCAGAGAATTTACACTCTTTTTATTATCACTTCCTAAGTCTCTCTTTCCCTACACCCCATTGTATTTATTATAATTCTCCTCAGAAGTCTAAAGGAAGGACACAGTGATGTACCAACCAGAAATATTTAAATTTACTTGTTTAAGAGCATGTTTATGCTTTCTTTTTTAAATTATGTAACTATTTTAATTTTTTTCTTTCTGCTGTGGTTCACCAAAAGTTGAAATGCCTTGGAAATATCTCATTACTCTTTCCTGTAATTAGGAAGCTGTTTGTCTACCAAGACACACATGTTTTGGGGCAGATCTGTGCTAAAGCAAGCTACAGAATCTCTGTTTAGGAAACATTATATGGTTCTGGATTCACGGTAATATTTTCAAACATCCACGTCATTTAAGAGCCTTTATTCAATTTAAAAAACCCCTGATGTTACTGAGAGGGAAATTCTTCTGAAATGTGAGACATCCTTAGGGTGCTATGTGACTGCCGGGCTTGGCAACGTGACCTTTAGGAATGTCTGCAAGGCACCCAGCGTTGGAGATGCTGCTCTCTGCTGACGCTGTTTCAAATGCGGCTGCCAAAGCAGGGACCCAGGGCCCCACCTTCCCCAGTGCCAGGGCAGTGTTTGCTGGTCATGCACCAGTGCCAGGTGGTGCCTGACGTGTTTGTTCATAGGTCCCAGGATGACAACATGAGCTGCCAGAAAATTGGCCTCTGTCCCTCTGTGCCCGAGCCTGGCATCAGTCACGTCGCAGGTCCCCCCTTCTCCAGCTGTTCTGCTCTGCCCCTGTGAGAAAATCACATCTGGATGTGCCAAATATTTCCCCAGGTCCTGCCCCCGACTTCCTCCAGCAGCCAGTCACCAGAGTCAGGGGTAGACAGTAGGAGCACAGATATTAAGAGAGGGCTGGTCCCCAACAAATGGCTTTTTGGCAGCCTCAGGCTTGCCCATGCCACTCTGCTGTCCAGTCTTTTCTCCTCTTTGCATTGGCAGCGGTGTGTCTCTCTCTCTCTCTCTCTGTCTGCCATGTGTAATAACATCGACAGATGAAAAGACCCTGCTATGCATTAACACTATCATTAATTTGCTAAGAATTGGATTTTGAAGTATTTGGAAAATGAATTCTGCTGATTTTCAGAGAATTAATCTTCTGCTACCATGTTTTAATGATTCTTTACAATGCAGTTATTCGAACAAGAGAAGGTGAATTATGGACCTACCTAAGGACACATAATGTATAAGGTACCATTTAGGAATACTTTTTTCTGTAGTAATTCTTTAAAATTTTCCTGGAAATATGCATTTACTAAGTTAAAAGGGGAAGAACTTGTTTCTTTTGCTGTTTCCAAAGTAACAACAGCAATTAGATAAACAGCTTTTTCTTTTTTTTTTTTTTAATATTCAAACCACTTCCATGTGAGTAAAGAAACAGTCATTTTCTTCCTGCTCATTCATGAGGACTCAGCCCAGCTTCCCTGGAAGTCAGTGGCAATGTATCTGCTAACTTATCTTGGTTCAGGATTTTTAAATGGTATTTTGTCCCTTTAAAATATCACATGCTGAGGATCTACCAGGAAATTTTTGGCTGACTTAAAGGAAGAGTTTCAGGGGAACATTTCAGAGAAATAACCCTGAGTCACAATGGATTCTTTTTAAAATTGAATAAAGGCTCCAGCTAGTGTAGATTGCTGTGAAGATTTTTAGGAAAGCTAATCAAGCTATGCCCTAATGTCTTTACTAACTTACAATGGGATGCTCATCTTTATAAGTGCTGCATAAAGGAGGCTTTTTAGGATGACTGACCCTCTGTTTGGAATGTCATTCAACATCTGGGGTTTTTCTTCATGGGTTGTTTATTCTTGTAAATGTACTGACTCTGAATTTAAGGAACTGTTTCTGCAGATCTAGATGTTATTACAGACTTTCACACTTATTTGCATTTATGATGCCCTTTATTATTTTTAATTATTATTAGAGATGCTTACACAGAATAGTTGATGTTTATAAAAAACACCAAATCTAACCCAAATTATCTGGTTTCAGGATAAATGTCAGCAGAATCAGGACTTACGTTTCAGTATGTTCCTCTGCTCCAATTCCTCAGCAGTTGGCCTCTGGCTCAGTCGTCTGCGAAAAAAGTCCAAGATCAGTTTTTGGACCATATCATATTCTCCTCAGTTCTCTGTCTTGAAGAGCTACTTTGGGGTGTGAAAGGCAGAACAGAAAGCACTGACACTGCTCCATTATGTACTTGGTCTGCCTGGACCATGCGTGACACACACCATGCTTCGCTTTCGCAGTTTCCTCTGTTTCCAACCCACGAAAGACAAAATACGTTATGTCATCTTAGGCATGATTCTCCCACCCCTACCCCAGGCAGAGCTGCTGAAAAGCTAAGCCACACAGATGTCTCCACTTAATTTCCTTCCTTCCATGCCTGCTTCCTGGCTTGCACAAGTATTTCTAGCTAGGATCCAGCTAACCCTCTCGCTGCCCTCTCGCCAGCCTTCTGACTGTGCCCCGTTTGTTCAAACAGCGTTTGAACACACAGACACAGTCCACAGAAAAAACAAGGGACTGTTTGGCAGCACTGAGTGCAGAACAATAGCAGCCCTCCTCCTCCTCACCACACTCACTTCCCTCCTCCTCCTCTTGTGGCTTTTATTAAATCCTATAGTGAAGGATCAGTGTGACTTGCTAGTCAACCTGTACGTAACAGGGTCACAAACCCCACAATCTAATTACAAATGGGGACTCTGTACAGAGGAATGATCTGAATATTCAGAATACAAAGCAAGCACAAAAGAGTCTTTGCAAAACAAAGTAAACCAGAGAGATGACATCAGAAGTCAGCACTGTTGGGCATCCTCATATTCTTATCCGAGTCAATGGGAGTTTTGTCAATGATACCAATGATAGGACAGAGCCTTTTCTTCCTCCAGACTTGGTCATTCAGAGACATTTCCAACTTGAGGGCCTCAGTCTCTGCCAGCTGGACCAGTTTCCCTGCGCGTTACTGGGCACTGATAGGCAATGATAAGAATGCTGCATGGCTTCATCTTCTGCAATGAATGTTCCCCTGACCTTGGGCACAGCAGCTCCCTGAAATGGAGCTGGCTCTGCAAGGCTGGACGACAGATGCCTGACTATGGCTCCTCACCACACAGGGGCTAAGCTGCTGGTGCACACACGTCCCCAGCCTCCTCCAGAGCCAGGAGCTCATGTGTGTGCCAGTTCAAGACCCCTGCTCCTCACACTGTGTGCAGAGCACAGGGCTGAATGAAGCAAAAGTACTGGGTAGGGGCCCACCTCCTACACCAGCTGTTTGAAGGCAGAAGCTTTACAGGCACCTGATTTCACAGTCTGAAGATTTCCATCAGCAGAGGTGATATCAGCCATATGTCCTCTGGGGGCACTTTACACCGTGAAAACAAAACAGCAGAACACAGGTGTATTCCAGGGTAGAATTTGGAGTCAGGAGCTTTGTCCCTTTCTCATGGCTGATTGAATATTTATCTCATTAGAAAAGCGTTAAAAGGGACAGAAACTGATCCTTAATTCAGAAGTAAAGAATGTCTGCAAAGTACTTTGAAGATAGAAAGTGCTATTCAAGTGCTTGCTATTACCATCTTTAAGATATAGTAGCTGTTGCTAATGGGAGACCTCACCTTAGGACTATGAAGCAATTAAAACTATTTTATTTCTAGCAGCACATGAGAACCAAAAAGAAAAAAGTGGCACTTTTAGCCCCACCATGTGTGTCTGGTTATAAATGTTTTAAATCCTCTGCGCCATGATGCTTTTCAAGAGGATGCATCAAAGGGATGTTCAGGATGAACTCCAGCCCTCCAGCATGTGAACAGCTTCTACAGAGACAAATATCGTAGTAAAAGAAGAAAACACTTCGCCAAAGGTCCTCCCCTTTCCCAGAAAACAGGGATTGAAGAACTCGGATAACTGTTCTGTCATGAACAGTTCACACAGTTCACACTAGGACACTTCTAACAGAAGGCAGAAATTTTATCTACCTACAGAGGTAATTTGCAACAAGGATCAAGTCTTCCATGTGTTTAGTGAGGTTCCTGCCATGAAGCAGATGCGCTTAAACTAAGCTTTTACTCCATGTTACCATGTCATTGCTTCCACACAAGAGGACAGACATTTCCTCCAAGAAAGTCCTTGTTATTATATGCACCCTCTACCCCTGTGCTGCTCAGGACCTATAGACCACGGGATTCTTCCCCACACTGTCTGGTAGGGCCCCTAGTGAATGCCAGCCAAGGATAATCAGGTTCCCCACCAAGAGTCAAATTACTCTGTAGATCCCATTATCCCCCCTTTTCAGTCTGCAGAGTGCTTCTGTCTAAATGGGGGCCAACATTTTAAAGTGATGCACAGCAGAAAAAGCCATGACACTTTGGATAGATTAATTCATGGATTATCCATCACTTCTGGAATTTTATAATCCCAAGAATTTTTAATAATATGACTTAGGCAATAGGAAAGTTAAGGTGTCCTTGTAGTGGAACAAAATCATAATTAGCCCTTACAGTGCAAGTAGTAAAGCAGCGCTGGAGGATGAAGAAGGTCATGAATAGAAGCTGTGGAGGTTCCTGGCCTCCAGTACCAGTGTCCGCTTTCATCTCCATGAATTTTGGTTACATTCCCATTTCCATCATCCTTTGGGACTGACTGAGCCTGCTCCTGCTCCTTCATTTTAAGTCCCTTCTTGAAGAGCTCTTCAAACAAACCCAGCCCCTTCCACAGCCCTTCCCTTCCAAGCTCTTCAATCATCTCTTTTCATGGTCTCTTTCTCATTTACTTAATTTCTTCTCATGCTGTTACAGTGACTTCTACCCCCAAACTATCGGGCCTTTACAAACACATCCACGAGCTCCTCAGAAGAGCACCATTTTATTTCTTGTTTCTTGCTTCCTAATTTCTAGGTTTGCCAGATGTTGAGCTGTTAACATCTCTGTTAATCTTTGAAAATCTTGATACTAGTTACAGATCATGTAAATCAAGAAATGCAAGCAGCTCTTGCTTTATTACTATGGCTGCAAAGACACGTTTTTTCTTTCACACTAAATTTCAGTACACCATCTCCAGCACACAGCTCTGACCTTGGCACCAGTGGTGATAGCTCTGCTCTTCTGCCTTCTTTCCTGTGCTGCCCAGAATAAAAAGTTGTTAATGAAGCCCACCTAGCTTGCAGAGGTTGATTTCAGTGGTTTGATTGCTGGCTTGCTGCTGTGCCTTACTTCATTTAACATCACAGGGGCTACATGAGGCAGTCAGGAGGCCACAGGTCAGGAAAAAGGTGTCTCATTAGCAGCACAATCAGAATAAATGGGAGAAAATGGAGGTGAGGAAGGAACCTGGAGCCATAGCAAAGAATGTATCTGCTTGTGCAAACTGTAAGGATGGAGTGGGATGTGTGGTGCTGCGGTTGATCGGAAAGGTAACTCCAGCTGTTTCATCAAACTGAGCGCAGGTGTCTAACCAAGGAACAGGGGAGACCGACCTTAACAGGTAAGCGCCTCTAACAGCACTTTTGGTATTTAAAATCCCTTGTGTGAACCTGCCTCACCTTCACTGTGCCATTCACACAGTTTTGCAACATGCTTCAGGCATTCGAGAGGACAAGAAATTTTTTTGTACTTTGTGCTTCACAATGTATTGCTTGGTTAGTACTTCATACCTTTTTGCAATATTGATTATAACAGTTTTGCAAATACACTGTGACAAAGGTTCTACTACAAAGGAAACCTTCCTAAGATTTATGGTGACATAAGAAAAACCTTGCTAGGATTTCACTGAAAAAATCATATCCAAATGAGATTGTCAGTGAAAAATAAGTTTGCTCACATTTACAAAGATCAACCTGAAAGCAAGCCAATTTTCTGAATTAATTCCCTCCATGATCAAATGCATCACACTCCTTGTGCTAGACAATAAGAGCTGAGCTAGTCTACATAAGGACAGTGTATAGTGGGACTTATTTTGTTGTGTGTTTTTATTTTTTTGTTTGTTTGCTTGTTCTTTTGAATTTGCTCTGGGCTGGGATGGTCACATTATGGCAGATGAGTAGGAGTTTGGGGCCAGAAAGGACAATCATGCAAAATCAGTTGTTGTAGATCTAAAATATTGGCTGGTGCGGATGTGATCTCTTCAGGGAGCAACAGGAATGAAAGGCAGCATTTTTGCTGATGGATGCTACTGTTTGGAGCCTCCCCAGCAAACTGAGAACTCAGAATGAAAAGTTTCTGCTCCATGTGTCAGTGTTCTGCAGGAGCAATAAAAGGAAAAGCATTTCCTTGAGCACGACAAAACACTTAAATGAAGTCCACAGTGATGCTTGCCCTGCCCTGCAGTGTGGCCATTCCCCAAGGGCTCTCAGGACAGCAGCCAACCCACTGAGGGGGCTCGGCTCAGATTTCTGCAGCCCTTTTGTCTGGCAGCACCTTTGGAGCAAGATGCTCCTGGCTGCCTAGGCTGTCCCCTACCAGGAGTCATGGGTTTTCTCTCCCTGATCTCTTGTTTTGCTGTGGATGAGCTCCAAGAAGAAGCTGGTTCCTGTCATCCAGCTTGTTGTTATGTGAACAGGATGATGTGGGATATGTGTTTTCTGTGTACCAGGAATTCATCTTCGCCTCTGTCCAGAAGACAAGAAAATTTAAGAGCCTAGTGTGGGGGTCATACACAAGTATAATGGCTGGATATAATACAGGGCTTGCTGGAAAATGATTCCCCACACACTTGCCAGGCTTATTAACGGTGAGTGTTTGCAGACACGAAAGGCAGAACCTAGCAGCTCTCCAGTGCTTGAATGGTGACATCTGGTGTGTGTGACCCACGAACACGCCTGGTGGATATGACAGGGCACACAGTGGTATGGTGAGATGTCCAGAATATCCCCAAGGCATCTCTGAGCCAAGTCATGCTCACACAGCTGTTCCTTGTGACTTAAGTCACCCTGATGTAAAATAACTTCCGAGCACAGCGGGGCATAACCTCTGGAGCAACTCCTGAATTTATTCTGTAAGTGCAAATAATCAGCTGCAACTGGGCTCATATTACCCTAGACATTGCTCTAACAGAGCAGTAAATCTGAGCTGGGCACATGAGAAGCCAGCTGTTACAAAGAACTACTTGTCACATTGCTCTTTAGTTCACATAAATGAGCATGACTGAAGCCAGTAGAACTGCACTGATTTACATCAGCAAAATAATTCCACATGAGGAAAATACAACGTGAGTAAAGAGTCTTAATTTACCTCACCTTTCCCAATAATAATAATGCTGATAGCAAAGCAGAACTGATGAAGTAAAGGCTGTCAGGGGCTCTTTACATTCCCATGCCATGTACAGAAAATTCAGAGAAAAATGGAGGAGGAGAAAATCTTGTATTTGGTTCTACCAGTTAACTGTTAGCAGAGGGCAGGAATGAACTACCTGCTTTCCTTACATCCCTGCACAACGAGCAAAAAATCATTGTAAGCCTGGAGGTTTACCTCCTCTGAAGTGTCAGCCCAGATGTTGCCAGCCAGACTGTAGAGTCTACAGAGGACTATCATTCTCCTAAACAGGATTTATAAAATGGGATTAAATACAGTTTTATCAATGAGTGAAGAAACTGAAGGCATATTAAATAGAAAATCCCTACCCAAAGAAGCAAGTGTAACAGTCTTATACCAATAAAATTCTTGTACTAGACTCCATTAAGATGTTGGCTAATCTGTAGGATTATCACTTTTTTCAAGCTCACTCACAGGTAAGTGTGATAAGTCTCCTGGTATCAGTCATAATAATACGCTTTATAATTCCTTTTCCTGAGAAATTAGGGCAATAAAACCATAAGGAGTGTTTGCCACGATTCAGTTGTCATGTAATGACTGCTCTCCACTTCCCTGTTGATTTAAAATATTCAGCCTCTGGGAGATGGTGGTTCTTCTGCAGCTATAAAGAAGCCTGTGGCAATGACTAAAGCAGACCAACATGGGCAGAGATGCCTGTTCATCCCTAGCAAAATGGGTGAAGCATCACTGTGACAGAGTTTAGGAGAGAACTAGTTAGACAATTTTGGTAGGAGGTGGAAATCTGCTTTTGGTGAAAATCTAAAAAAAAAATTGCTAAGTATCAGTTGAAGATAAATGTACTTTCTGACAGTGCTCTACTGGCAAGATACTACTTCTGCCTTAGCATCCCAATGTGTTCCCTGGACTGGACCATTTGATCCAGGATAGCCACAACAGTCCCATATCCTGGAGGAGAGAGGCCATGCTTTTGCTCAGCATTAGTGCAGTGCAAGAAATACAGAACAGTCTGGAATGTGAGCCAACCAAATTACAGTTCCCGTAATACATTTGCAGTTGTGTTTCCAGCTGGGCTCTACAGGAAAATCAGATTTACAAACTGAAATTATTTAGACTTTAATTCAGGCTCTAAGCAGTCATTTACTACCCCCCAAAATTATCCTTATCCCAGACTTGATTTTGTGTTGAGAAACAGCTTCAATATAGACTTTAAAGCTCCGATTACTCTAGATTGCAGTGAGGATTTTTGGGAAAACTAATCAGCAAATTTTGTGCTTGCTCAAGCATCTGTGGATAGTGAAAAATACAACCAAGCCGGCCCTTTGTTTAAAACTCTTTGAAACTGACCAATTTGTTTTCCCATTCTTTAGACCACGTGAATCTATTCTTGAGTCATGGCTCAAATGATGCTGTTTTTCTGTTTCAGCTCACTGAGGGATTGAATTATTACGATTTTGATTTACTCTTTGGAAAGTTACAAGCTTCCTGAGAAAGAACTGTCTGCCCAGAGTAGGTCTCCTGGGAAAAGAGAATTATATTCAAAATGTAGATTTTGACAATTCATTATGTTTGCAAAAGGTTAAAATTTTGTCCATCATATATGGAATAAATTTCTTTGAAATACCCCAGTAAAGCAGAATTGCCTTGGGCCATGAACTCTGTATTTTGTTACCAGAAATAAAGCAATGACTAGATAGCCCTATAACTCTGACTATAAACAGTGTGAATAATGACATACCCCAGTCATCACTTTTCCATTAGACCACTATCACAATGCAGACACCTGCATTTTCCCAAGGAATTACTTCATTTCTTTTCTAAAGATAATGACAAGCAGTGACACACAAATTCAGATTTTGGCCCCCTGTTCAATAATACTAACTGCAAAATGCCTACTGGTTTGTGGAACATTGCAAGATCATGCCTCACACCTTGAGCTCTAAAATGGAGCCTCCTCCGTTTCATTACTGTGCTCGTCCATTAATGTCAAAGCTCTCAGCCAAGTGATAGCTGTTCACATAAAATATGATCATGTCAGTGTAAATGATTAAAAAAAAAAAGCATGGCTGAATTAAGATAGTTATACCACATAAGCTTTGCAGCACTACTTCTCCAATCTCTTATCCCTAGTCCCAAGAACAAAATATCCAACAACTGCAGCAGGAAACAAAGAACAATCTTTTTTAGAAGAGGGAATTTACTATGTATCTAATTCAAGCATATATTTTTGGAACAATAAAAATGGGATATTTTTGAGTACTAGAAATCCAGAGGGGAAAATGTACTAAATGCTGGTTGAAAATCTAAAGCATGCCAGAAAAAACAGATGGATGTTAGGACCCATTGTAATAGAGAAAAAATGTTCTAAAATGTTCGTGATTGTCCTTCTGTTGTCTATACAGCATTGTGAGAAGACACTTGCTTCACCAAATGTAATAATATTGAATTAAAAGCTGATTTTACAAAGCTACAGAGATCATAATTCCCAGTTCAAGGTCAATCTATTAATGACTTGAGTAAAATGGCAACACAAAAATCAGAGCTAAACAGATAAACTTGCTGTCCATAGGCATTATTGAATGGTTTAAAATCTCTTCTCTCTATGGTAATGTTGTTTTGTCTCTGTGAACAAACATACAGCAATGAGGCTTTAAAGATACATTTTTGAAGTAAAGATATAGAACCCGAACCTTAGGCCTTAAGGTTTATTTGCCTTACACCTCATAGCAAATTTTTTTTTTTCCTGGTTAAATACAACATTGTTTTCCTCCAGACACTAGTTTTTGAAGGCTTCTCCTACCAACTTCTGCATTTACTCAGTTTTGACATGCAACCTTGTATTTGGAAGATCTGTAGGAGACCAGATCACCATGATTATATTTGCAAAGGTGTCCCCAGTCTCCTGCTGCTGAAAGGGTTCATGGACTATGTTATGGACCACCCTGCCAAACAACAGACCTGAGGTGGGGGCCCAGACCCCTTCAGCTCTCTATCACTCAGCCAAGCCAGATGTGACTGGAATTGTGACACCACTCCAGGTGTTCTTAGCAGCTTGGATTAAACAAATCTGGGGTGTCTCTCTAGTTTCCAGCAGACAGGTGCTTCTTACCATAAAAATTACGCTCTTAAAAGCAGAGCCATCTCCAAGTAAGAGCCAGAAGAGCAGAACCCCCTTCTCTCTTGGCATTTCCCCCAGCCCGGCTACTGATGCTCAGGGAAGCTTGGATGTTGGAACATATTTGATATAGCAATAAAACAGTTATTATTACAGTCCTCTGTGTATGTGGCATGGCCTTGGGATGGAGACAAAAAGCAATGATTTAGGTGGGAACAAGTTCTGTGGGACCAGGAAAGAAAGCATGGAGGGAGGCTGAGGGATGACAATGGAAGCACAGCCTCACTCCCCAAAGCTCCTCACCTTCTAAAGCCCCAGTGATCTTTCCCAGCAATGCTCTCTGCTAAGGATCCTCTTCTGAGAAATCTGCTGCCACAAACTTCAATGCAACCTACCCTGAGAAGCAGCTGCTGGCTCTGAGGAAGGGTTGAGGGCTTGGAGGAACCATCTTCCCTATATTTAGTTATCTTGAAGATCAGACCCCCTGATGGGCCTCTGTGGACCACACATACATGACCTGTGCATTAGCAGGTATGTTACACTTCCAGCACTGCCAGTATGCCATTTGAAAAAAGCTGCAGCACCTCATCTTGTTATTCACATAGCACTAACACAACCGTAACCCTAAAATATCAAGCCACGGATGTTTAAAACACGTAAACAAATAAACTAGCTTTGCTTGGCAGTCCAAGTAATCTGTGACCATCATAGAAAATCTCAATCCAAAATATAAAAAGCTGTTCATTTTAAGGAAGGAAATCTGGGTGGGGAGCTCTACCAGCTTGCTGATGCCAATCTCAACATATATGTGGCCAACTTGATAAAGTCCCCTCTGTTACTACAGCTACTACAGAGCACTCAAAGCACAGAGAGAGGAATCGCCATAGAATGGTTTGGGTTGGAAAGGACCTTAATGATTATCCAGTTCCAACCCCCCTGCCAAGGGCAGGAACACCTTCCACTAGACCAGGTTGCTCAAAGCCCCATCCAACCTGACCTTGAACACTGCCAGGGATGAGACGACCCCAGCTTCTCTGGGCAACCTGTTCCAGTGCCTTGCTACCCTCACAGTAAAGAATTTCTTATATTTAATCCAAACCCACTGTCTTCAGTGTAAAGCCATTCCCCCTTGGCCCCTTTTTGACACTCCCTTGTAAAAAATCACTCTCCATCTCTCTTGCAGAACCCCCTTTAGGCACTGTAAGGTGCTCTAATGTCTCCCTGGAGCCTTCTCTTCCCCGGAATGAACAACCCCAGCTCTCTCAGCCTGTATTACATACACCCCCTGACCATATCAGTTTGTTATAGATCATTTTACCAGTGCCAGCATGAAGAAAGGCAAATGAACAATAGTGCAGAAATAAAATTCATCTCCAAATAGGCACTTTACCCTGGTAATGTCAAAAGAAAGCAACTTATACACTTTCAACTAAATGAATCAAAAGCTAAAATACTTAGTGACTTGGAATAGCCACAATACAGGAACTCCAAATAAAAGCTTTTATAACAGAAGTTGGCAATGTTAGCAATTCAAAACCACGATAATTCAGTTTCTAGTAGAAAAGATGCATAAGAAATAGCATGGTGCCCATACTTTGTCTTGTTACTGAAGTGGAAAACTCCTGGAGGTGAACAAATTTGAGAGCTTAAGAGTGATTAACTATTTTGTGACAGATGGATTTCAGATCCCAGTACTGTGGGATTTCAGATTCCTAGACACCATGAAAGGCAGATGATAAATAGCAGTAACTTTTTGCAAAGGGCTGTGCCTATAATTTTCACTTGAAGATTAAGAATTAGGACTGGCTGAAATGTTTGTGAAAAACACTAAAATTGCTGGAAAATTGAGTTCTAGAAGGTCAGAAACTATCTGCCAAGATGAGGTCAAACTTTGTGAGTAGTTTCAGTTGAAAAAAACAACTCACTAGACACACCTTTCTTAAAAATAATAAAATTTAAAAAGCATTAAAAATGCACTGGGCAATATTTAATTCTGATCTAAAATGCTAGTTTTCAGTGTGTAATAAAAAATTAATGATGCCTGTACTTGCTATTTTTAGTCAGTTTTCCTTACTCCACTTGTTAATTACTTTGTTCCATTTGAGTACCAAATGCAAAAAATCCCTTATTCAGCCAGAAGGCACAACTCTCTTTTCAGTAACTGCTACAGTGATTCCAAGCACAAATCTGCTGAGGGGGATCACAAGAACTCTCCCCAGCACCTGCATTGCAAAGTTCAGTGCAGGTGCCTTGGTCATTCCTCACCATTTAATGTGATACCTGCTGCTCAGACCGGGTCTTTGCATGTGTTTTACAACATTGACTCCTTTGTATCTGTATCACCAACTGCACACTCATTTCTTATCTTTCTAGAGAATTTAATGTTTCACCACCCTATCCAGAGATTTGTCCATTGTACAAATTCCCAGGTGGTGTGTATTTAACACCTTCACTGCCAGAGACTACTTCTGCCTCTATGCATTAACAAAGGTCAGAAATAATTTTGTTTTTTTTTAAATCCTAGCAGGTCATGAAACATTAATGAAAACATGCTGCAGCAGAGACAGAAAATAGCAAAAATGTCTAGCTTTAAAAACAAACCCAGAAGAAATTATTTACCTCGTTAAAATTAAAAAAACCCCAAGCCTTAGGAAACTGCATATTTGTTACTTTGACAAGATATTATATATGATTATTTCACAGTTATATCATCGCCTTTAGGTTCAAATCTAGTGGCCTAAAAGCATGAAAAAATATTTTTTACTCAGGAGAATTCTTGTCCCATCTGCCTTTTCTTCTTTTGAAGTAACTGAGATGCACATAATTACCTGGAGGCTAAATTTGGACCAAAAAGTGATAAGCTTTTTTTCTGTTGTTGCTTTGTACATATTTCCACAGCAAAACAAATGGAATGCTATAAAGAGGCTTATCACATCAAATAGGGAATTAGCAGCGGGAATCAATAATCTCCAAAGTAACAAAGATCCTATTTCCAGGCAAATACTCTTAACTTCAAAATAAACAAACCCCCCTTTGTGAAACAAAAGACTTCCAGAGGGACATTCAAACCCTCTGTGCTCTGCTGAACAGGCTGCAGCCTCTTTGTCCCCTGCATAGTGTGACATCAGCTTTTTACATTTTCTCCCTGAGGTTTTGAGGACTCAGTTCACCTCCTACTGAAGTTTCTCCACTCTCAGTTTTCCAGCTAATATGGGGTGCCTGTACTCTTGCCTGCACATTCCTCTGTTCCACCTGACACTTGATCAATGTGAAAATCTGCTTCATTACCACAGTCTAGCTGCTGGGGTGACACCAGTATTCTTGACATTATTTTTCCCCCTAACTGGCAGGGATGTTGAACTACAGAGGGGGAGGGAATGCCCAATGATATCTTCCATCTTCCATCTTCCTTATATAAAATGGGAGAGAAAACTATTCCTGGCCCTATTGACCTAACCAATAATTTTTCCTTTACACTTCAGACACTTCACTTCTTAAATCTCATTAGGAAAGTGTTGTAGATATCTTTCCCGTGATATTTCAAATGAGGGTGCTATCAAAGTCCACATTTTTTGCAATCATTTGCCCTCTAAAGAAAGACTGCCTTACACTGGTGACTGTTTTTTGAGCTCCTTACTGAATAGTTATGCAGCTGGCATTCAGGCAGAAAGGCTGAAGAGAATTAATATTTAAAATACTTTGTACTCAAGATGAGCACAGTATGTTTGTTCATGGCTGCTGACTTGCCATAGGAGAAGCCTGGATTTCCTTGCAGGGCATACTCAAGTGCCAAGGCTGAAATACCTCTGTCCTGGGCATTCAATGCCCTGGTTTTGTGGCATACACTTGTTTTCTGCATATCTAGCTGCAGTGATGGCAAGGACAGGGGGCTTGGGAAAAGGCAGCAAAGGAAACCATCACAGTCACCCTGACAAAAATCCCTTCTGAGTATTTACTGATGATGCACAAAGTGTTCATAAAACTGGAAACTGCACCTACTGCTATGAGAGGCTGCAGACTGGACTAAAACACGCTGGCTAGGATGGCCTGGGCAAACAGACACAGTGCCTGCTTCCCAGTCCTGCTCAA
The DNA here is from genome assembly GCA_013400735.1 of Pomatostomus ruficeps. Taxonomy (NCBI): domain Eukaryota; kingdom Metazoa; phylum Chordata; class Aves; order Passeriformes; family Timaliidae; genus Pomatostomus; species Pomatostomus ruficeps. The sequence continues at coordinate 4,002 of VYZT01055605.1, read as the reverse complement.
CTTCTCTATTAGTTTAAAACATGCAATTTCTCATGCATCCACATTGAGCTGAAATCAAAGGATACACCCTTTCAGCCCCTCCTTCCAGCCCCAATGGACACAGCCACATGGATTTGTGTTTCGCTTTACAGGCATACTGAATTTACATCTGCACCCTATAGTTTATTGGGTGGCAAGCCTGCTCTCATGACTGGAGATTATCTAGTGCTAATAACAAGTTTGCTCTGCAGAGACTAGCTAATGAACACCAGCTGCTAAGGAACGGGAGTGGGGGGGGAACGTCTCACAACTACTACACTCTGTCAGCTTTTCAAACTCCTCTGAGCAGTGTTTTTAGCAAGATGTGCATTAAATACACACTCCTACTCTATTTTCTTCTTTAGAGGCATCAGAACACTGCTGTACAATACATTACTGGGGATCATTGCTGCTATATAGATACCAGGCAGCACCACTGCAGGCTGCCTGGGATGTTTGTGAGAGGACCAAGCTGCCAATTCCCCAGAGAAAGAACAATAATTTGCTGATTGTTGTCTCTGGATTCACCCACAGATAGAAGATCTTAAGGTTATAGGGAGAACTCTTGGAAGGGAAACTGCGACTCTGTTTTTTGGGTTTTTTTTTGCTATGGCAGAGGTGGATTGAGGGGATGGGGAAGTGCAGGGCTGAGGGAAATGCCCTGCACTTCCTTGTTGAAGGAAGTTGGGTGTCTGGCGTTGATTTCCATGTGAATGCAGCATGTCTGTGAGATGTTCCTGTTTAGAAACTGAGTCCTGGTAATTTTTTCCAAAGAGCAGAACACAAGGAGTTTGGTCTCAAGGGCTAACCCCACACTCTCTTGGGACTGAAGTAAACTAGAGACTCTCACAGTCTACATGTCATAGATGGGCATTTGTCAGAGCATGTGACCTGGCTAAATAGTCTGGGCTGGCACAGCCATTGTGCAATAACCCAAATCAGAAGAAATTAGTCAAGTATAGCAGCAGAATAGCTTTATGAAACATATTCCTAGAAACTTTAGACTGCAGAGAGTGAAGGGAATCAGGATTTGGGGAAGTCTGAGACAGAATTTGGCCACAGGCACACAAAAAAATCAGCCAACAATATCATACACTTCAAAAGCCAAAGATGTTGCTAATACACATTGACACTGTCAGTTCTTTTGATACCTTGTGCTATTACAGAATGGTGAATTTGGCAGGGATCTCTGAAGCCCATCTGATCCAACCCCTCTGCTCAAGCAGGGCTGCCTAGAGCTGTGACTGTGTCCAAATGACTTTTTGAATATCTCCAGAGAGAGAAACTTCACAATCTCCCTGGCCATGGCAGTGTTTGGTCACCTTCAGAGATGGCATGTTTCCTGATGTTCAGAGGGAACCTCCTTGTTTCGTTTGTGCCTGTTGCCTCTAGTCCTGTCACCGGATGCCACTGAGGAGAGCCTGGCTCTGTCCCCACTGTACCCTTCCTTCAGGTATTTATACACATTGATAAGATCCCCTGAGCCTTTTCTTATCTAGGCTCAACAGTCTCAGCTCTCTCAGCTGTTCTTCACAGGGAGGATGCTCCAGTTCATTGGCTCCATCATCTTTGTGGCCCCTCCTTGGACTCTCTCCCATATGCCCATATCTCTGTTTTATGGAGGAGCCTTGATGATCCTTGTAGGTCCCTTTCAACTCAGAATATTCTCTGATTCTGAGTCAGAAGTGGAGACAGCACTCCAGATGTGGCCTCACCAGTCCTCAGTAGAGGGGAAAGATCACATCCCTTGGCCTGCTGGCAATACTTTTTCTAATGCAGCCCAGAGTACCACTAGCCCTTTTTTCCCCCCACCAAGGTGCTGGCTTATGTTCAACTTCATGTCCATCAGGACCCTCAGATCCCTTTCTGCCAAGCTGCTCTCCAGATGGGTAGCTCCCAACATATAGTGGTGCATGGGGTTGTTCCTTCCTAGGTGCAGCAATGAGCGCTTGCCTTTGATGAACTTGATGAGATTTTTGTCGGCCCATTTCTCCAGCTTGTCAAGGTCCTTCTGGATGGCAGCACTATCCTGCAGTGCATCCACCAATCCCTCTCAGTCTGGTGTCACCAGCACGTTTGCTGAGGATCCGCTCTGCCCCTCATCCAGATCATTAACGATGGATGTTAGAGAGGACTGGACTCAGTACCGACCCCCTGGTGTGTACTGCTCGTTACTGGAGCCCAACCAGACTTGGTGCCACTGAACACCAGCCTCTGGACTGGATGGGTAAATGGATTGAAAAGTCCGACTGGCTGGGCCCGTTCTTGGACAACCGAGGAATCTTAGGGGAGACAATGTTGAAAGCCTTACTAAAATCTACACAGACATTACCTACTACTCCCTGGTTGTCTACCAGGTCAGTCATTTCACTGTACAAGTTCATCACATTGATCAAGCATGATTTCCTCTTGTGAATCCATGTTGACTACTGATGACTTTTTTTGTCCTTTATGTGCCTGAATATGGCTTCCAAGATTAGCTGCTTCATCACCTTCCCAGTGATGAAGGTGAGGTCAACCGGCCTATAATTCCTTGACTTCTCTTTGAATATAGGAGTGACATTTGCTTTCCTTCCTGTCTTTGAGCACTTCGCCCAGTTGCCATGATCAATCAAAGAAATATTAAAGAAAATAGGGATGGCACTGAATCTTTAGTAATGTTGGGTCAAGTTCATTGTTTCAGATATTCTTTTTTGCTGAATAGTGAGGCAGCACTGCTCTCTGGAAAATTTTAACACATGCCCTAATTGTTAAAACATGACATGTCTAGTGACAAGTGCACAGAACTGAGAGAAAGGCAAGGTACAGTGATGGGCAGGTGGGAGAATCAAATACGAGGCAGTCAAGTGTGCAACAATCAGGGAGGATGCTGAGACAAATGAGTTGTCATGCTTGGTATTCCTCCACTGATGCCTTGAATTTTCCTATCACTGTCTTGATATGTGCTCCAAAATCCTTCAGACTGAGGCCAAGTGCTGCACAGTATCTCAAACCAAGGTGGGGTGGCGGGGGGCTACTAGCACTACTGAAATACAATGAGAAATAAGATAGAATAAAGACTCTGAGGAGAAGAATTAGACAAGACAAAGGGAAATAAAAGTACCTCCCAAAAATGTGTCATACATAATGGTTTTCAGAGGCAAGAATCATGTCTTTCCACTGCTGAGTCTTTTTTAATCTGTCATGTCACATTAGAAAACATGATGGAGCCCTTTGCTGGCATTAAACAGTGCAGTGCAAAATGTTGGCAGCTCTTCTAACTGCAGTAGAGTGTTAGATTTTCTTTGCTAGTCTAGTCTGAAGGGGAAGATGAAATGGATGGTGGAATATCACATGGCTCTATGATGCTTGCAATTGCCCAGGTCTCTCTCTCTCATCTTTTATGTCTGCTCAAACAAGGGAAGGGTAAATTGTTCTGGCACAACCTGTGGGTGAAGGACACCAGGCGTCTACACTCAGTTGTTAATCAGGAAAAGGTAGAGTCTTAGGGGATGTTCTGGCCTTGGAACATCAGCCACTCCTCTCCCTGAAAGGAGAGGAGGGAAGTTTTGGGATCAGTTGGAGAATCCCATAATAGGGAGATGTAAAGGCACCAAACTCTTGTCAGAGAAGTTGCGCCCCACTTTGAGATTGATGTGCAGCTCCAAACAAACCAGTTCCTGTCAGAGGGGCTGCCTGCCTGCCCTCTTTCTTTTATCGCTGGATAGTAAAACTTCACTGGGGCAGGGAAGTCCTTGTATAGGGGCTAAGAGTGCTCTGTGAAGGCCAGAACTGGAGCACAGTTTGGGTGCTCCAACCTCCCAGTGTAGGCAGAGCTTGTTTCCCATGTTGCTGGCAGGTTTAGCTGGAGGTGCACCAGCTGATGGGGCTATGAAGATACCTTCATGGCAGATGACCAGGAACCTTTCCCTGTACCTTCTGTGAGGGGCTCCCAAGGAGAGAATTTACTCACACTTTACATATAGCAGCCTTCCAGTGCCTGAA